>WJFF01000005.1:25736-38265 GCA_011800825.1 Fonsecaea pugnacius | reverse complement strand
TGACAAAAGTCTGGGACGCAAGATGGTGCATTTGTAAGTGACTGTCGAGTAGAGTAAGTTGTGACAGTGGCAACCAAACGAAAGACCAGGTTGGGAGAGAAGGGAGAGGAGGTGGTAATAGGGACAGTCAACAAAGGCGGACTGGCAAGATACAGGAGAGAGCGAGGTTCGATTTGAATATCAGTCTTGGGAAGCCTTAGGGTACCAGCAAGACACAGGGGAAAAGAGAATCGACAGTAAAAAAAAAAACGACCCAAAGAGCAGTCGATCTGTAACGATTCTCATTTCTTCTCGTCTCGTGCATCAAAACGCAAAGACGGAACAGTCTGTCCTCTTGACCCGGGGATCTTGAAACACGATTCGATCCACTCGGTGGTCATGATTGCCAAACGCTCACATATCGGGTAGTGGTCCCAACATAGCCAAGAATCATCGACTGTTAATAGCGTCACTGGCGTAGGCGGAATGAGCGGCTCCCATTCACCCACCTGTTGCGATGCTTGCCTGGCAGATGCCGAGTGAATCTCGCTGGAGGACGGGAGTGGTTGGGGAGGTCTGTAAGGCTCGTTCCAGGAAGCACGCATGCTGGACGGTGGCTGCCACAACGAGTCGGAAGAGATCGAAGGTCTCAAGCTGCGCTTGGCTTTGTATGTATCACGTAAGAGAGAATTTGAGGGTAGATCATGTCTTGAACATCTCGAGGGTAAGGAGGAGTCGCTCATGCAAAGCAGCCTAGGAGGTTCATTCCAGCCTGGGTGAATTGTCGACAGCGATTTCCAGGAAGATTCAGAACTGGAGGTGGAAATCGACGACTCCGAACTCTTCGTCTTCAGAGACAGAGGCGGCGTCAGTGGTGTCCCCGCCGCTTCAGTTGCTGCAGAGACAGAGGTCAGGGAGCTGCAGTTTGGGTGATTTGCAGTTGCAGATATAGGTTCTGTATCTGATTGCGAACCTTCAGACCATCGATGAAAGCTCATCGGGAACCGAGGTTTGAGGGGTTCCAGGGACTCCATGAAGCAGTTCGAAGCGCCCGATAGAGACTGAATCCGTAATTGTGAATGTCACGGTGCTATAGATATGTGTGACTGGGAAGTTTCGACGAAGCTGGGTGATGATTTGAGGTTGCTGGATGGCGAGACTGGACATGGCGACTCAATATAAAGAGGGACACGATAAGTTGGAGGAAACAGAGGGGAAATGTTGGGCATTGCTCAGTAAATGCTTCATAGCCAGTGACCATTCCTCCCTCTTCACCGCAGCACGCGACAGCGCTCCTTCGTTTCCTATCCAAACGCATCGTCCAAGTATGGTGAGCCGGAGCGTTTGGGCACACCTAGAAGTCCCCACAGATTGTCCGACTGTGATATCTGCGTTGGTGGGAATAGCTTAGGAGATTTGTGTTTCGAGAATAGCAAATCCTTCCAAAGCCCAAGTATCCTGTAAAACCCCCGAAACAAGTCGCTATGAGGGCCAGCGTGTGAGACCGCGACTGCCACGTATCGCACGACTCAGTGCGCAATTTTGGTATAACTCTGCCAACATTTCTTCATGCGTCGTCAGCATCTCTGGGAGAAATTGAATCTCCGCGTGTGTGTTTATGGTGCACCGTGGTCGTTTGCGCTTTGGAATTGCTGTTCGTCGTCATTCGTACGACCCTGTCAAAGGAGGCGATGCAGTAGTCATGTGAGCTGGCCCTGCAGATTGATTGAGCCGTCGAGTAATACCCTTGAAGTTCGTGTGATCCCCGGGATATCAGGTAGAATCAGAGCTGAGCCTGTCTCTTCAACCGCTGTAGTTCCCTACAGATACCCTCCAACTCCTCCTCTGTCACAACGCCATCTTCGACTTTCTTCTCCAAGCTTGGAATCAGCGCCTTTGCTTCATCCGAGCAGGTCGGCACCAGGCTGCCCAGCTGAGACTTTTCAAACCGCTCCAAGTTTTCTCCGTATGAGTTGATAATTCCTTCCACCTGTTGTGCCTCGGCCAGGTCTTTAAAGACTGCAAAGATCTCCAAGTAGTCGCGTGTCTTCGCGGTGACTTCGGTCTCCTCGTACCCACCGCCTCGAGCCGCCCGGGTTGCGAGAGTCTTTTGCAGGATGATGCGCGCTTCGGAGAGATTGAGCGTGACTTCGTTCTGGAACTCGCCGAGTTTGAGGACCGCGCCGGCTTCGAGGTCGGATGTTGCGGTGGGTGCAACGCGCGAGGGGGCAGCGTGAGGCATTTTGAGTACCGCAAATAATTCTCTGCAAGAAAAAAAAGAGGAGCCAGGTCGGAAAGCAATGAACAATCAGATCATGATCGAGGTGGGAAAATGAAACTTCAGTGACTGATCCAGGTATCGCAGAAGCGCAGCCAATTCGGAGAAACAGATAATCCGAGGTCAGCCACTGATGCGAGGCTGCGCAAAAGGATTTTTGACTTGCTTTACGACAGACACTCTTAAGACGACAGACAGATGGCACTCGAAATCCTCCCAAATGTGTTGTTATTTATTCACTTAACCCCTCCTAAGTATCAAAAATCGACTCATGTAATTACAAGTTTGTCAGGCCGTTGATTTGTATCCAACTTATCGCCATGAATCCTTCCCCAGAATGATCATGCATCGTCCTACAGCACCAATACACCAACACCAGCTGCAAGCAACAGACCCTTGGCGGCCACGATGCCACTTGCGTCGTTTGACTCGGTGACTTGACTGATCCCGGTTTGTAGGGTAGAGTCAGTGCTGGTCGTAGTCGCAATAGCGCTCGGAGTGCTGGAGAACAAGCCGCTGGTAGGCGTCGTAAAGACGAGGTCGGATGTCGTCGTGCCAAAGGACGAGCCGCCACCAACGTAACTGCATTTTCCGAGCGTGCTAGAGCAGGTGTATCCATCTTCACAGTAGTCTGATAGGGTCCAACCGTTAGTGGGTTTATAAAGGCAAAGACTATCTCAAGGGCCGTAACTTACATCCTCCAGTGCAGCAAGATTCGCCGTCGTCCGGGTTATAGCATGAGTCTGATCCGCAAGGGATATTTCCCTCCCCGTAGATATCAGCGCAGCTGCTGGTGCTGCTGCCACCACTGCCAGAGCTTGTGCTCTCCTCTGGGCAGGTATCGTACAAAGGATCCGAGGGATCGTAGCAGTGATATCCATCCGGGCACTCGAGGTAACTGGACCCAAAGCAGGACGCACAAGTCGCACCCGTCTGGTAGCAAATGTCGTCCAGGCCGCTCAGGCTGGTTGAGGTCGGTGCCGGTGCGGTGGCAGTATTACTCGTAAATAGCCCGTCATCGGAGCTGTCGAGGTCGCACGAATCCAGCCCGTAGGTATCATCTCCAGGCAAGTAGCAGTAGATCGCACTCCCTGGACAGAGTGTATAACCATCACCGAAGCATTCTTCACAGGTTCCTGTGCAGCGTTTATTCAGATCGCGCCGCGACATGAGCTTGCTAGTTGAGGTTGGCGTCCTCGTCCGACCGTCGCCGGGCAGACCTTTGAAGACAGCATCCCCTTGGGCAGCAGCCAAGAGGATGAGCGAAGAGAAAGCGAGGGTTTTGGTGAAAAGCATGTTGAAGTTTTAGAAACGAAACAAGTGACTTGAAAGAGCGACTGGAATATAGCGAGCGACGAAAAAGCACCCAAAGCTTGGTTTGGAAGAAAAATGTTCTTTAGTTCCATGGAGGGCGGTGGCTGCTCCATGAAATATAGCTGGTAGCTCTACTGAGTACCCTCTTACCACGTAGATACCGCCCCATTTCTCAAACACTCGTAGAGAAACCCGAATACGGATACGTCCGTTTGGCAAGAAGGGGGGTGACCTGGTCCGAGTTTTCATCTGCACCGTTGAAGCTTGCTCAAAGTTCACACCAACGTTCTTGGAAAGCAATGGGGCTATACAAAAGAGCATACCACGTGCAGAGCGATTCGCTTGCAGGGAAAAGGTAATTCTTTGCCACCAAGATTGATTAAGGGCCAAGTAGCCTTGTCTGGCTGGGCATTGAGAGCACAAATCCGAAGACACAGCTGACCGGTAGGTAGTCTCTCAGAGTATGGTGCCGGTACCCTGTAAAGGGCCATCGTGAAGGGCCAACGAAAAGACGGCATTAAGATTTGAAAGGACGATCACCGCCGGCCTCTTCTATAGGCGCACAAACCATTGTCACCATTCATCGCGCGAGTAGGAAATGAGTACTTGTACTTGTAGAAAATAAGGATGGGAAGGGAAATGACAGGGAGAAGGTTTCTTGGCACAATCCTTGGCAATCGGGGCGGAATCTATCCACATTGATAGTTGGGCTGCATATTGCAATCAATATCCGTGGAATTTGCCGATTGACGCATTTCGCTGCCTCGAAAATACAAGTCTTGAGCTGGTGAGAGGGAGGTAGAGGCATAGCACGAGCGCGGAGCTTTCTGTTCGAGGATTCTCACCGCCGGCTATCGGGTATGAGTTCCGAGTCCTAGTACCGAGTATACAGAACGAGGTGGGTAGGTAGCATGTCCAATTTACGGAACCTTGACTGCTGTGGGCCATATTTGCTCGTTGGACGGCGTTTCTTGGTACTCTGTCGAACAAAGATGGTCTGATAAGCGAATTTGCTCCGATAGTGGCGCTAGTTTCAGGGGTCCTGGGGCTATTATATAAGTGAAATTGTTCCTGCGTGACCTGCTGCCCGCCGCATCAGGACTACAAAATACTACTAAGAGGCTTCGTCTAGAAGGTAATTGGTGAGTGTGCATCGACTGGTCTTGGTCAAGACGGAAATGGTGATGCTTTGCTTCTCCATCCCAGCCTCACAGCACTTGGCACAAGGCTGATTGCAGCTTGGCTCCTGCTGTACCTCTCCGAGAGGCACAAGCCTCCACTCCTGTCTCTTTTCAACTTTTGGCTACGCACCACATCATCAGCCCGCCTGGTAGCCGGGCTCGTTATCTTATCGCAAGTTTGCGAGTAGCAGTATATAGGTGATGTGAACAAAGGATAACCTGGGTTGTCGGGAGGCAGCAGTGGTCACACGACTCATGGATTTTGGATGTTGGGAAACATGCGCGCGAGGGGTATGCGACCTGAGTTATTATTAGACAATTTGGTGAAGATTCAGGGTGTCGCTGGTCCGACCAGGATACTCCTTGCACCTGGGCAAGGAGCCCTTTCTCTGATGTCCATGTACTGGCTGCCGCTGTTGCAGGGCTGGTATCAGGCCAGATTCTGAACGAGATAGAAACCCCTGTCGTATCACTGGCTCATCTCTAAGCTTTTGAATTCCTTGGTCGTGTTCGTGATGGCTGTTTCCACAGGTAATCTCTCCATGCTACTAGCACCATAGAAGCCATGAATTCCCTTGACACGGCTGAGCACATAACCAGCATCCTTGGGTTCAGCTATGGGCCCGCCGTGACAGAGGATGATGATCTCGGGGTTGATTTTGGTCGCAGCATCTCTCATCTCCTGAATCAACTGGACACATTCGTCCAGAGTCTTCCCGGTCTTCGCGCCTATACTTCCAGAGGTGGTCAAACCCATGTGGCACACCAACACGTCTGCGCCGGCCTCGGTCATTTGTTCCGCTTCTTGGACGTTAAAGGCATATGGCGTGGTCAGGAGGTCAAGTTTGCGAGCTTCTGCAATCATGGCCACTTCTTTGTCGAAACCCATCCCCGTTTCCTCGAGATTTGCTCGGAAGCTGCCGTCAATGAGCCCGACGGTGGGGAAGTTCTGGACGCCGCAGAATCCCATGCTTTTCAGTTCTTGCAGGAATGACGGTATTATGCGAAATGGGTCCGAGGCACAGACGCCAGCAAGGACTCCGGTTTTGTTGACCACAGGAAGAACCTCCCTTGCCATGTCGACAACGACGGCATTGGCATCTCCATACGGCATGAGGCCAGCAAGCGAACCCCTCCCGGCCATGCGAAAGCGACCTGAGTTGTAGATGATGATTAGATCGCCGCCGCCTGCCTCGATGAACTTGGCCGATAACCCTATGCCTGCCCCTGCTCCGACTATTGGCCTGCCATTCTTGATCTGGTTCCTGAGGTGGGAGAGGACTTCGGCTCGCGAGGAAGGTGGTGCCATGGTTGAGGTGATTGATGTTCCGGTTGTAATCAGTTCAACTTGGCCTCATCACTTGTAGGGGGTAAGCCTTCTTGGGTCGATCGTACGGGCGAGTTCGTCGTCGTCGTCGTACACGTACACACACGTCATTGTCAGAGTTGCTGGTCCGTGTCCAACCATCTCAATGCGGAGGTGGTGGGGATGGAGCGGGGATTTTGGGCGAATGATGGCGCAGGTGGTGATGGTATCCGACAGCCGCAAGGAGGGGCGAAGGCATGCCGACCATGTATTGGATGGAGATTGCCTGTAAATGTATGTACTACCAGCAACAGCCTCTGTTCAAAAACAATCTCGCAGCTCTCGCAGAAGCTTCTTCGGTCCTAAGCCTCTTATCATGTCCCTCGGTGGATAGCTGTTGCTCCTCTCCTGCGCCTACAGACGAACGACACCCCGAGCTGCTCCTCCATATACTTCCATCATGGTGAAACCTACTGTGCTCATCGTCGGTACACCTGACACCAAACTTGACGAAATACTCTACCTCAGAGAGCAAATCCTTACCGAAGGGACGTGCAGCACCAAGATTCTCAATGTTAGTCACAGCATACCATCCAAACTGAGGGCGTCGCTGGACAGCCTCCCGTCGGACGAGGTCATTTCTCCTCTTGAACAGCACAGCTCCACCTTGAAAGAACTCTCTCGCGGCGATTACATCGACAGGGCCATCGAAATATGCACGCCGGTGGTCAAAGACCTGGTCTCGAAGTCGGCCGTCCAAGGCGTTGTCTCTGCGGGTGGGAGCAGTGGCTCGTCACTCGCAACAGCCTTCATGCGCCTCGCATGTCCCGTTGGATTCCCCAAGCTCATGGTGTCGACCATGGCAAGCGGCGACATCAAGCATTACGTCGAGGAAACGGACATTACCATGATGTACAGTGTTGTTGACATTGCAGGAGTGAATTCCATCCTGAAGCGCATTTTGACCAATGCCGCTGCTGCCATCTCCGCCATGACTGTATCCTATGCCAAATCCCTTGTCGACGCTTCTGCTGTTGCCGCCAAAGGTAAGCGTATCGCCATCACCATGTTTGGCAATACCACGCCGTGCGTCGACGCGGTGCGTCACATCCTCACCTCGGCGCCTCATGACGCTTCCGACTATGAGATCTACGTCTTCCACGCAACTGGGTCCGGCGGTCGCGCCATGGAACGTCTCATTGCGGAAGGACAGATTGACGCCGTGGTTGATCTGACCACCACAGAAATCCCCGACGAGCTCTTTGGGGGTGTCTTGACTGCAGGGCCCGACCGGCTCGAGATTGCAGCCAAGAAGGGCCTTCCCATGATCGTCTCCGTCGGGGCCTGCGACATGGTGAACTTTGGGCCCAAGGATACCGTGCCAGAGAAATACAAGGACCGGCAATTGTTCGTGCACAACCCGGCCGTCACACTGATGAGGACGACTGCGGACGAGAACAAGAAGATTGGCCAGTTTATCGTCGACAAGCTGTCCACCAACGCCACCAACCCGGGATCCATCCGTGTCCTGATTCCGGAGAAGGGCGTAAGCATGCTGGACGCGGCCAACCAGCCGTTCTTCGACGAAGGGGCCGACAAGGCGCTCTTCGACACGATCCAGGAGGGCCTCGAGGGCACCGAGATCGAGGTGGAGAAGCACGACTTGCACATCAACGACGAGGCGTTTGCGGGCCACGTCGCCAGTGCGATCCTCGAAGTCATGGGCATCACGCAGAGGAACTACCGGCTGGCGAACGCGAGGCGGCGGAAATGGAGCTTCGACCACGGCGCGTCCGTCATGTTGGCCAGGCGGAGCAGTCAGATTGAGATCCCGGACGCTTGAGGTGCTTGTTTATGAGCACACATTTCTCTCTCCGGAAAATTCTGGTGGTGTGAAACCTTTCAAACCATGCATGACCTGTGAGGACGAAAGTATGGACCAAGGGGTGAGGAAACGGGTTACTTTTGATAATGTATACCGTTGGAATGGCTTATGGTCTCCAGCGACGAAGGGCTATCTGACTGACCCTTCCTTACCTGGCTCAAATCCATTGGAACGGCAGCTTTGCTCGTCCTATACTTGAGAAAATGGAACTGCTGATCAGACCTTGTGTCAACCGTGTGCAGTTCTTATTATTACCACCCTTCCCGAGGTGTCATTGCTAAACCCAACCGGGTTTCCTCTTGGGACTCTTTTAGTTTTGGATAGCAGAAGTACTGGGAAAAACAGAAATGAATATCTCCCAACAGTTTCGTGCGCGGAAAGGGGGTATTATGCCCAGCATATCCCAGACCAGACTCTTCACAGCACGACTAGAGACAACCACCCGGAGAAAAGGCAGCAAAAGAAGGAGTGAGAAAGAATGGAGCTTTTCGAGTCTCAGAAACTCAATAGGTAGTTTAAAGGTTTCAACGTCCTCAGGAATCCATCCAAACAGTATAACCAGACGAATCCCCAAGTTTCCAAATCCCTGGACCCTGGACCACGGACGCAGCGGCCAAATATCCAACGCTGCTTCTTGTGTTACCTCGTCATGCCCCCTGCCCCTTGCCCCTGCATTATCATTCAATACAAAATACTACCATGCTGTTCCCTCCAAATTCGCCTGCCTCAACTTCTCATAAAACGCCCCAGGCCAGCCAACCATCTCCTGGTCACTCGGCAGACAACTGACCTCCTCTCCTTCTTTACACACAATCTCGCCCTTTGCTTTCAACGCCTCCTCCCTTCGTCGACAATAGCCCACGACATTCCCGATCACCCTGCCCAACATCTCCGGGGAAATGGCGACAGGGTTCAAGAATGGGTCCGTTTCAGACAAGAGCTCCTTGATCGTGGGCCTCAGAGATTGTTCGCGTGTGAGGCACCGTTTCAGGGTCTTGATGAGCCCAAAGGGAACCACGGACCCACCAATACCTGTGGACGGGAATGAAATCTCGACCTTCGGGTTGGGGATGGACATGATACGCTCGAACTGCTTCTGAATATGGGCAAACGGGGGTTGGCCGTAGGTCATTTGATAAAGGATACAACCCAGACTCCAAACATCACTGGGCTTGCCGAGTTTGAGTAGTTTCGTGCCTGGAGGTTGCTGTGATCCGGCAGCTGGCGTATGACAAACCAGGGATTCTGGGGACATATAATTAGGCGTGCCGATTTGATTTTCTCGATGCACGTTGACTGTGTTTTCTTGGATGGCATTAGCAATGCCAAAATCAATCAATTTGAGTTGACCCTTGACGAGAAGGAAGTTGGCGGGCTTAAGGTCTGAATGAACAATGTCGTGATCGTGCACCGCCTGGACGCATTCGAGCATTTCTTTCCAATAATGTCTGGTGAAAGTAATATCCAGTTTGGCATTCTCGGTCTTGAGTTGCTCGTTCAGCATTTTGTTAAAGTCGGTCTCGCCCAGCTCCATCATGACGCTGAGCACCCCCTTTTCCTCGTTGATCTCGTAGTCGTAAAGCCTGATAACGCGATCCACGTTTTCGAGCTTCTTCAAGAGGTCAATCTCGCCCTTGTAGCCTACGATTGCTGCCATGTCGGCTTCCTCGAGATTGACTCGTTTGAGGGCGAAAATCTTGTAATTCTCTGCCATGATGCGGAAAACTCTTGACGAACCACCCCTGCCTATGCAATCGAGCCGCCGATAGGTCTTTCCGTTCAGAACGTAGTGAACAGATTTCTTGTTGCGAGAGCCCGCATTCGACGTCGCCGCATCAAGAATCGACATTTTCGGCGGTGGGGCTGGTGCCGGTCTGTGAGGTGTGTTATTAGACAGTGGAGCGAGCGGCTGACGAGATGGAGAAGCGTGCCCTGACCCAGGCGCAACCTGCTTATTTTCCAGTGGAGCACCGTCTTCTTGAAAATCCAAGATTGCCGCCGATGGTTTGCTCCTTCGGAAGGTTGGGGGAGGCTCGTTCTCCTGGTCTTCTGACAACGGAAGAGCTGGCAAAGGTGGAATTTTGAAAACGGGTCTTTTCTGGGAGCTCGATGATCTGGACAAAGACTGAGAATGACGCACAGCAGGTGTAGGGTCGGCTTGGTGAGACGATCCTGGTTGTGACGGCGAAGGAATTCGTGATAAAACCGGTTCTATCTTTTTGGGAGAAGTGCTTCGTAGGGAATGTTCGGCTGGCCCTTCAGGGCTTGCCCTCAGCGCAAGCAAGTCGTCGGGCAAATCTTGTAACTCAGGCTCTTTGGCCCGTCGGCCCATTTCCATCTCGGGAGTATCGGGGCGTGGTTGATCTTGGGCTTCAATATGAACATCTTCGTCTTCGCTGGGACGACGCACCATGCCTCTTCTTACAGGTCTGTTCAATAACGCGCCTCCGATTCGTCGAACTCGCATGGTACTTTGTGCACCATTTTCGTCTGGTTTTCGAGATCGGCTGATTGTCGACGGGACAGCAGCATTCTGCTCATCGAAGTTTCCGCGAATGACGCTAGATCTTGGGCTGATTGACCTCTTTGAAGTTTCGGGAGCCTGCTCGACTTGTTCGCCCTTGTCCGCCTCACCTGATGGAGGAGATCTCGAAAGCCGCCTGGCATCACTGATACGGATGCGCCGGACTCTAGGTGCCGGGGTTTCTGAAATGTGGCGTACAGCATGATCACCTGCTGACGACTTTTCATGGATTTTGTACATGAACGATCCATCTCTTCCCAAGACTCCGGGCTGCACAGGGCGAGAAGCTGAGCTGACAGGAATGTTTCGAGGGGCAGGACTACCGTCTCTTTGATGAGGTGGGCTTGAGGATCTCAACATTTCCAGTGGTGTTGCTCTGCTTCTTCTCCTAGAGTAACCTGTGCCAGACAGCTTCGCATTGTGTCGGTCTGGTTGCACATTCTCCTTCTCGGCTCCCAATTGTTCATTGTCTTCACCTAATATAGCTTGCGCCTCGGCGCTTAGTTTAATGGGCGCAAGATCTTCATCGTCTGAGCTGTCTCCCGTAATATTTTGGTCGAATTGTTGCTTGGTATAGGGTGCTATTGTTGGACCTTGCTGAGCACGGGTTGTCAAGGGTCGCGTTGCAGGTCGTTGCGATCGACGAGAACTGCTGGAAGAGGAAGCCAGTAACACTGGAGACGGCGAGATATGTGCAGCCATAGAGAGCACTATCGTTGCGTATTGATATGGTTGGGTGTGCTCATGGTCGATGACACTATTGTTCGAAGGACTTTATTTGGCTGCGAAGACGCGCCGCAGTTGTGGATTGAAGCTCTAAACGAGGACAGTACAAATGCCGGCAAAACTTCGGGCGATGGCACGGTTGACGGGGCAACAGAGGACAAAATGTTAAAGACGATACAAATACACTAAATCGAGTCTTCAATCATGATTAATATTAGATTGTTCGAGGTATGCCCATGATGCCCTCTCTTTCCCTGAAACGCTCTTACTTTCCCCGAAGGGTCGCCCGAATGCCATCAATGCCATTAAAGAGCATCCATACCAGCGCCTCTGCCAAAAATGCTTCACGACTGACTTTTCGACCAAAATTTCCGACTGCACCGGCCTGGGTCCGGGTATCCAGGCAGATCGTTTTCCAACCTTCACTAGCGTAAAAGTCTCCTTCATTGAAGATGTATCAGAGCATGCAGCTGAAGCCGACAAAAATACCAACTGCAACGACACCAAGACCATAGACCTGTCCAAGGTCGATCACCAGCCTTGATGCAGCAGAGCTGCCAGATCCGCTGTTCCCATCTGAAGCAGCAGTCGTCGTAGCAGATGAACCACCTCCAAAGCCCGTGTATACAACCCCGTCAGAGGCAGTAGAAGCCGCAGAACCCACAGCTGTTGTGGTAGAGGGCATTGTTGTGATTGTGCTTGTATTTACTCTTGTTGGGTTGAGTGCTCCACACGGATGATTTTGTACGCATGCTGCTGCACAGCTATTGTCGGTACCGCATGCCTGTTGACATTGGGTGTTGTACTCTGTACAGATATAATAGGGGAGGGTTTGAGAGTATTCGGAGGCGTTGGGAGATAGTCCGTTGGAGCATATACAAGAATAAGTGAGGGCAACAGGGTCACAGGAATTGTCGTAGGTGGCTGCAGAATTGTCGGCCTCTTGCAGACAAATCAGAGGACATTGAGCGATCTGTGAGTCGCACCATGATTCTGTTCACACGCCCATCAGCAACATTCAGGGTGGCAGAGGGACCAGAGACTCACGTCTTGTTGACAGAGGCACTGAGTTGGGGTCAATGGTCTGTGTGATGGCCAACCGGGCCAGAGCAGCTAGGGCAGCGGTGACGAGAAAGTATTGCATATTGATTAAGAGAGCTGCTTGTGGATCTCTGGCAAAGGAATCACCCTATCAATTCGAGGTTGGTTGTTATTAGGTGCTGGAGAACGTGGAAAAGAAAGTGGAGGAGATAATGAATGCAGCAGAAAGATATTGCTGGTTACCTTGAAGAACGAGAGAAAATGAGGCTTGTTACTTGAAGGAAGAAGTGAAGAG
>WJFF01000059.1:127032-146336 GCA_011800825.1 Fonsecaea pugnacius | reverse complement strand
ACACTTAGCTCGGCGGTTGTGGCGGTCTGGCTGCACAATATCACGCCAATTCCAAAGTAGAAAAGCGCGTCGCGTTCACGTCACTCCTCACTTGCTCGAATGATTGATAAGTGATGGTCCGCGACTGCTCTTTAAGTCTCCAACAACCACGTCCGCTACGTCCATCTTCTCATTTATTCACAATTCTTTCTTTCTTTGACACCAGGCCCGTAAAAATGCCTGGACGTGTTCTTGATCAACCCAAGAAGAGGGTCTTGACCGACACGACCAACACCCACAACGTCCTCAAATCCCCGCCGTCGGCGAAGAAGAGGAAACTCAACGGCAATCGACCCAATGTCTCCTTCCACTCGTCACAGCCCGGTCCAAATGGGTTCAAATCAAAGCTGGGCTCGTCGCAGCCCAAGAGCCACTTTGAAACCGAAGTTCTCGAGAAGATGACACAGGACATTGCAGGCTTAAAAGAGAACAATTCAGAGAAAGATCAGCAGTGGGAGAGACCAAGTCTGGACAACTTCAACCCGGACTCGGATCCTTTGCGTTTTCAACAGATTGAAATCGAGGAAGGCACATTGCATGGTGGGAAGATTGCCCTTAAGATGTTTGGTGTCTCGGAGGTAGGTTGATCGCCGTGTTGAACCACCATTCGCTAAATCTAGAGCAGACTGGCCACTCCATCCTTCTCCATGTCACTGATTTCCTTCATTACCTCTATGTGGCGGCTCCAGTCAACTTTCAACGGTCGGATGTGGAAGGGTACAAAGCATACCTCGAGGCTCAACTGGCACAACATCAACCCGCCATCCATTCCGTACAGATGGTGCTGCGCGAAAACCTGTTTGGGTTTCAAGGCAATCAGAAGAGCCCCTATCTCAAGATTACAGTGACAGACCCCAAGTTTATCAACCGATTACGGACTGCGATAGAGGACGGACATGCCAACTACAAAGGGATGTGGAAGGGTGTTGAAAGCAAAATTTTGACCTTCGACAATATCCAATATGTTCTTCGCTTCATGATCGATACCGGAGTCACCGGAATGTCGTGGGTTGAGGTCCCACCGCAGAAGTATCATGTCCTTGCTCAACATGACCGCCAATCTAATTGCCAGATCGAGGCGTATTGTCACTATCGAGATCTTATCGCGCATGGACACGACGGCGAATGGGCAAAAATGGCACCACTTCGGATCCTGTCCTTCGATATCGAATGCGCTGGCCGCAAAGGCGTCTTTCCTGAAGCCAATCAAGACCCCGTCATCCAGATTGCAAACGTGGTCACAAAATACGGCGAGTCGAAGCCTTTTATCCGAAATGTCTTTGTACTGGACACTTGCAGCCTGATAGTGAACACGAAGATATACGAACACAGATCAGAGTCTGATATGCTCATGGCATGGAGACAATTCTTGGAAGAAGTCGACCCCGATGTCATCATCGGCTACAATATTGCGAACTTTGACTTTCCCTATCTCCTTGACAGGGCCAAACACCTGAAACTGACCAAATTTCCTTACTGGTCTCGACTGAAAAGTGTAGCATCCCACGCGAAAGACACCAACTTCTCTAGCAAGCAGATGGGGAATCGTGATACAAAGGCCACAAACACTAATGGCCGAATTCAGTTGGATTTGCTGCAGCTTGTCCAACGAGACCACCAACTTCGCAGCTACACGCTGAACTCTGTCTGCGCACATTTCTTGGGTGAGCAGAAGGAGGACGTCCACCACACCATGATCACAGAGCTATACAATGGAACTCCAGATTCGAGAAGGCGATTGGCTGTCTACTGTCTAAAGGATGCCTACCTCCCACAACGACTTATGGACAAGCTTATGTGCCTGGTCAACTACACCGAAATGGCCAGGGTTACGGGTGTCCCTTTCAACTACCTCCTCGCTCGAGGGCAGCAGGTGAAATTCATCAGCCAACTTTTCAGGAAAGCTTTAGAGCAGCAATTGGTCATCCCGAATCTGCGGAACGAAAGCACCGACGAGCAGTATGAAGGCGCTACGGTCATTGAGCCCATCCGAGGCTATTACGATGTGCCCGTTGCTACTCTGGATTTCGCTTCCTTGTACCCTTCTATCATCCAAGCCCACAATTTGTGTTACACCACGCTATTAAACAAGAACATCATTGAGAAACTCAATCTGAAAAAGGACGAAGACTATATTCTCACTCCCAATGGGGATCTCTTCTGCACTGCCAAAGTTCGCAAAGGACTTCTCAGTCAAATTCTCGAAGAATTGTTGAGTGCACGAAAGCGAGCAAAGAAGGAACTCGCTGTAGAGACAGACCCATTCAAGAAGGCAGTGCTCAACGGTCGTCAACTCGCTCTAAAAATATCTGCAAACTCAGTCTACGGTATCACAGGTGCCACTGTTGGAAAACTGCCCTGTCTCGCTATCGCATCGAGCACCACAGCATATGGCCGTCAAATGATCGAAAAGACAAAGCATGAGGTGGAACAAAAGTACACGATGGCAAATGGCTACTCGCATGACGCCCAGGTCATCTACGGTGATACCGACTCAGTTATGGTCAAGTTTGGTGAGAAGGATCTTCGAAAGACCATGGAACTTGGAGAAGAAGCCGCCAACTTTGTCTCTTCTAAATTTATCAAGCCGATCAAATTGGAATTCGAAAAGGTCTACTTCCCCTACTTGCTCATCAACAAGAAAAGGTACGCGGGACTGTATTGGACGAATCCAGAGAAGCATGACAAAATGGACAGCAAAGGCATTGAAACTGTCCGACGGGACAACTGTCGTCTCGTCCAAGTCGTCATTGAGACAGTTCTGAAGAAGATCTTGATCGACCGGGACCTAGATGGGGCACAGGATTATGTCAAGGAAACCATTGCCAACCTTTTGCAAAACAAGATCGATCTTAGCATGCTAGTGATCACAAAAGCACTTAGCAAAAGCGACTATACGGCCAAACAAGCACACGTGGAACTAGCTGAACGGATGAAGAAACGCGACGCAGGCTCAGCCCCAGCATTGGGCGACCGCGTAGCGTATGTCATGGTGAAAGGCGCCAGCGGGTCCAAGAACTACGAAAACTCGGAGGACCCAATATATGTGCTCGAAAACAACGTCCCTATCGACACCAAATATTACCTGGACAATCAACTCGCAAACCCTCTGGGAAGAATCTTCGAACCCATCCTCGGTGAGCGACGTGCTAATTCGCTGCTTGCGGGCGATCATACACGCTCCATCTCCGTTGCTGCCCCTACCCTTGGCGGGCTGATGAAATTCGCCAAAAAGACACAGACATGCATGGGCTGCAAGAAACCTCTCGTCAGCGCCCAGGAATCCAAGGGCGCGGTGTGCGAAAACTGTCGTCCCCGGATAGGCGAGCTGTACACCAAGCAGATAAAAAAGGTCGGCGAACTGGAAGTACGATTTGCCAGGCTGTGGACACAGTGCCAACGGTGCCAGGGCAGTATGCACTCTGAGGTGCTATGCTCGAGCCGGGATTGTCCGATCTTCTATATGAGGATGAAAGCGAGAAAGGAAGTAGAGGAGTCAGGGAAAGAACTTGCAAGATTCGATGCCGATGTTGGTGCCATATGGTAGAGAAAGAAGCGTGCGACTGGGAAAGACAGACTGTGGTGACATGCTCTGCCTACCATTGATTTTTGCTGCTATTGAATGGAAGTTTGGATGCGTGTCTCTAGAAGGGCCATGTATGGTCCACCGTCGCAGCTCGGTCTAGTCCCGGGAATACATGGTAGCGCGGTAGGACCAGCGTTTGGCATTGCGTGACAGTAATGAATGAATTGAGGTTTCCCTTCCTCTCTTCAGTATGGCGACCTTGATTGACATTTATGAACCGAAGTGCGACGAGGGAGACTGGAAGAGAAGCCTTTGTCGGTAGTAGCTCTACACAGATGCATACCAAGTACATGTAATAAAAGGGAGCACTGTGTGCAAGTAAAGACGAATTCCAACTTGTTACACTGGGTGCAGTATATCCGTCTGTCTGTAAAGCTGGATTCATCACAAGTACACCAACCGCTAGAGATCGGGGTCGTCGTCAACCAATTGTAACCTTGACAAAGTACTCGTTCCCTCGAAATCATCCTGCAGCATAGAATCTGCCTCCGACATTACATCCCAATCATTTCCACTCGTGTCACCACGGGTGAATCCATGGTTCACTTTTTGAGCCTCCTTACGCACCTGCATAGCCACAATTGCCACGCCTAGAGCATTCCATACATCGTGATCTCTCTGGCTGAAATCAAGCTCAGCAATGATGCGGAGTCTATCGGGGTTGACACTCGTGCTGCCTCGAAGAGGAGTTCCTGTGGTAGATGGGGAATCCGTTTGCTGTTTTGGGTGTCCTAGTGTAGACCTCTTGCACGGGCTGAGTGTGACAACAACAAGTACCGATGAGATGATCACGAAGCCGACGAGAGTAGGTGAAGATGCATCATCATCGGCTACCCGCGTTTCGTCGGTGTCAATGAGATCGGGACTCTGAGTCTCGATGCTTGGGTGAATATTTTGAGCTCTTTGATGTCGCAGCGAGAGCCTCTGTAACTTGTTCGCTATCTCCTCGAGCGTCTGGAGCGTAGACCGACCTTTCTTCCTTGCGACGACAGCGTGGACTGGAATGTAGCTGGTCTTTGAACTTGGGCGGAGTCCCACATCTGTCAAAGCCCAGTAGAGGTATCTTTTCACAGACTGCTCCAGAATCCTTTCTCTGGGGATGCCCGGGCTGACGTGTGTCCTGTCTCGTATATCATGGCCAGCCTCGAAGAGTCGACGCAGGGCATGGCTGGCCCTGAATTGGTTGTCTCGGATGTTTTGGATGAGTGGAGGTTCTGCCGAGTTCTCGTGTGCAAACACACTGATCGGCAATGTGTCAAAGTCAATCATCCAGTTTTGCGGAAGAAGAGGCTCGAAGCCACGATATGCGAGGTGGAAAAATAACTCGCGTTCTGCCTGCGACCACAGTCCTGAGTTGGCAGGCAAAGTCACCGCAGCAGCATGCCTTCGCGCTTCCTCCATCGCGTCGAAATCTACTGAATCTAGCTTTTGCCTTGCCATTGCGGTGGAAACGAACGATATTGAGTCGTCATCGTGGATTCCCGTCTGAGAATCCTGCGTGGCATCAGTGTCGGAACGCAGTGCGAGCAAAGATGCTCTCCGGTTGTGAGGGGTCGCTGGAGGCGGCATCAAGGTTCGATCTAGGTCCGCTTTCGTCCTTATTCCAACATTGGGTATGGACGGGCTCTGATGCAAATCACTGTCATCCCCGTATGGTGTGAAAGCGTCTCGGTCCATGCTTATGGCACGCTTCTTAGTCTTTGGCCCAGAGTGATCCTCCTCCACAGCCTTTCTTTTGCCCTTGCCATAACTGACAGAGTCGTAGGATCCTGCACGCGTTCCAGGACTCGGGGTATAAGCTGTGTCATTTCCATGGGCTGAGGCTGTAATGTTATCAGAGCGGGATAGGACAGTCGTGGATGAGCCCAGCAGGCCCTGGAGGTAGCGAAAGGGAGAAGCAAATGCCGATCTGGCCATGCTCGCAAAATGAAACGCAGTCGAGGATTGTGCAGGATGTCTTGAGGATGGTGTAGGTAAGAGGGAGCGTGATGATGAGCTGGCGGTGAGGAGCAGCTAATCAAATCCGAAATGAATCGAGTGGTGGGCTAGCCGAAGGCCTGTAGCGGACTGATGGCAGGGCGGGTGAATCGCCGTAGCCTACTCGGAAACATCGAGGGCATGACTGATGTGTCTGGTAGGATGACCATTTGCCGGGCGCAGTGACCTAGTACGGGTGTATCCCTGCGCTTTGTTCCCTGGTGTGAAGTGGTATCAGGGAAGTTGGAAACAGGCAGCCTTGGGCCGGTTTCAGTTTCAGGTTGACGTCGTTGATATGCGCGCATTCAATTGGCCAAGACACGTTGGGCAGCAGGAGCTTCGCCGTATTAGGACTAGCTTGTATCAATCGAGGCGCAGGTCGTCACGTGTCAGGCTCGCCCATTCCGAAGTCCTATTCTGCCTATCGACGGAGTAACTCGTACCAAGTACATGTCGACAAAGGGTTGCAGGCAGTTCATAAGAAACAACACTGTACACGGCTGCTCTCAGCCACTATAAGGCCGTCATAGTTTTGCGCAAATGGACGCAGCTGAGCATGATCTCGATGCTAAACTCTACAAGGCTTCAGGAACCCTCCTTAGCGAACTTCGGCACAAACTCCCACTGCTGTTATACCACCCCGCAACGGTGCCACCAAGACGCCGTCTTCGAGTCCTCGACTCAAAATGTGAGGAATTGAATCTGCTGGTTTGTCTCATGAGTGTGATGGTCTTTGGGTGCATAGCTGACTCTGTATTAGCTTGACCGTTTCCAAGAATGGCCTCAACTACTTGACCCGCATCTTTCGACGCTGATCCAGCATCTTACCGATGCCTTTATGGGCTACCTTGCAAGTTCCAGCGATCAGTATGGCCCCGTTCTACGATCTGGTACAGCTAGCGTCAGTCCTGTGCCTCGAGCGATATGCAGACTACTGTACTCTTTTTGTAAGGTTAGGGGTTACAAAGTCATTGTTCGTTTGCTCAATAACGAGCCCAAATACTTGGCTCCAATGTTGTCTGCTTTCACATCTTGGAATACACCGTCCAAAGGTATGACCTGGCAAGAGAGGTACATCATGCTTCTCTGGCTGTCTCACTTGATGCTTGCGCCTTTCGAGCTGGCCACTATGTCGGTCAGTAACACGATCACGGCTCTTCCTGGTGACCTAGGTAATCTTCCCGGCATCGCTGGCGGTGTCGTTTCACTTGCTTTTGACCAACTGGAAAGCCCGGGCAAGGAACGCGAAGCTGCAAGTGTTCTACTAGTACGGTTGAGCTCACGGAAAGACATGCTAGCCCACAAACTGCCCTTCAAGCTTGTGCAATATGCCTCTCATAAACTCCTCAATGATGCTGATCTGGTCAGCATCAGCCCCTACAAAGCTTTGGGCCTCCTGTCGCTTCTTTACGGTGTCACAAACTCTGCTTCAGATAGCGAGGCTGCTTCTTACCTTGAGAACAACTTCGGTTCTATATTGAAGATTGCCACAGCCGAGAGCAGCCACTTTGCTGCTATCAGAGACTCTGCTCCTGCACGGAAATGGATTTTGAAAAATTTGCGGGCCATTCTGCTACATGCAATCTCCTTGAGCTCCAAACACTCATCTGTGCAACTGGATAGCTCCAACACCATGCTTGAGGAAAGTATACAATACTTCCTCGATGCCCTGAGTGACAAAGACACACCAGTTAGGATGGCTGCTGCCAAGACACTGAGCGTCGTTACCCTGAGACTAGATCCTGACATGTCAGCAGAGGTCATTGAAGCTATTTTGGGGTGTCTTGAAGAAAACGTCCTATTCGAAGATCCTCACAGTCATAAGCTCCTGTCAACAACGGACAGAACAGTCGCTGACGCTGGGATGATGAAGAGAGTCATAACCGCGGTCGACCCGTTGAGATGGCATGGCTTAATGCTAACACTGGCACACCTGCTTTTCCGCCGATCTCCCCCGCCCAAAATGCTATCAGAGATCATCCGAGCCTTGCTCCTGGGCCTGGAATTTGAGCAGAGATCTAATGTTGGCACTTCAGTTGGTGTCGGTGTGCGAGATGCGGCTTGTTTTGGCCTCTGGGCTCTTGCTCGAAAATACCGCACTTCAGATTTGGATCTCGTATCTTATTCGGATCATGCTGAGCAGGGTGGAACAGAGTGCCAGAGTGTCCTACAACTGATAGCTGTCAAACTGACGATCTCTGCTTGCCTCGACCCTTCAGGTAACATTCGCCGAGGGTCGTCGGCCGCGCTACAAGAGCTCATCGGTCGGCATCCAGATACGATCACCAATGGTATCTCGTTAGTCCAAGTTGTTGATTATCATGCAATTGCGCGGCTCTCTCGGGCCATGACTGAAGTCGCTCCACAGGCCGCTGCTCTTGGTAACGTCTACCACAGAGCTCTATTGGAAGCACAGAGAGAGTGGCGGGGTGTTTGTGCCGCCGATGTCAATCAGCGTCGCTGGGCTGCTTCGACCATTCACCTCCTCACTAGCTCCCTCCCCGTCTCAGAACTCTCTTCCTTCGCTGAAGTTGTCCTTCGCCAGCTACTAAATCTTAAGTCAATCAACATGGGAAGCACTGCAGCAGCCAGGCACGGATTACTCCTCGGGCTTGCTTCATCACTTGCGTCACTTGCGGTGCTTGAGCCTGGGACAGCGTTGTCTTGGTTGGAGAGAGATGGCAACAAGGTCCTTGAGTTGAAGCTGTTGACCGGCAAGCTCGAGGGCCGGACGACAGCAGACATCGAACTTGTGATGGAAGGAATAGCTACGCTCATCTCTGAAATCAGCAAGTGTTGCGCCATGGCAAAACGAACACCAGCGCCTGTGCTACAGTCATGGATATCCGCGGCCGCTGGAGTTCTCAATTATTGCACCACCGCGGGGACGAGGGAAATTGCCGTCCAGACGAGCGCTGAGGCGTTCGTGGAGCTATTCAAGGTTCTCCCACTTTCCGCGGATGCCACAATGATTCAAGGATGGCTCGAGGACAAACGACAAACATCTTCAGCTGCTACAAGCAAAGGACGCCTCAAAACGTTGAGTTTGATACACGGATATCTGGCGCAGATTGGATTTGATCCCACCGTCCGTCGCAGGATTCTGTCGTACACGATGGATATCGTCCAAGGGTCATATAAAATCGAGACAAGAGTTGATGCCATGGAGGCACTGGGCGTCATACTCGCGAGTGAAATACCAATGCTTGACGACGATGTCACAACTCGACTATACGGAGTATTCAAATGTGGTTTAACAGACTACACCAATGATCAGCGAGGGGACATTGGCTCAACTCTCCGATTGCAGACGCTCGAGACGGTCGACATATACCAGAATCAACTTGGCTCTCGTGAACAGACTAGCACGATGTCAAAAGACGTGTTGCCGCTCGTCGTGAAATTGGCAGCGGAAAAGCTATCTAATGTGCGTTTCCGAGCCTGGAAATGTCTAGAAAGCCATTGGAAGATGGATCCTTCCTTTCCAGGCCTTCAAAATACCTTTCATTATCCTGCCGACGTCTTGTCGGTCACATACTTCCAGCAACTGATGGTTCTAATATGTATGCCCTGGGTACAAAGGGATCTCATCCTTGGACTTGCTTCATCAGCCACCTCCGGAACAGAAGACCTGTGTCGCGCGGCCAGTAATGCGTTTGTCCTGCACATGCAGTCACTAGACTCGAGGACTCAGGCAAGGCTTTCCGAAACAGTTTCCACTATTGTTGTTGAAGAGCTTGCGCTCAACGCTCAGGAAGAGGACCGCCAGGTTGTCCCTTTGCTTGAATTTCTCTGTTTCATCATCGATCAAAATCTATACGCTATCGACTCGAGCGAGCGTTCCGGCACCGCAAAGGCTGACTTGTGGACTGTGATGCAAAAAGTCCACGGCCTCATATCAAGCCTCCAGAGAATTGAAGCTTCGCTGAATGTCTACTCGAGGATGTTGTCAATGGATGCGTATCGTATCAAGGCGCTGGATAAATTGACCCGACAACTGCTCCACCGCTGGCCAAAGGTACTTTCTCTTCTCGTCCCTGGTGGAGCACAAGTTGACTAACTTATAAGATTCGTAACATTGCTGCCGACTTTCTCTTTGTTGACTACCCCAGTAAAACACTGGCGTCTTGCGATTGGAATGAACCATTAGCCGGAATAAAACCCCTCGTTCTTGACATTCGAAAGCAGGTCGGCGTAGCCGGAGTGGGTGGCACTAGGTCAGGTGTCTGAAAGTGCCGGAGAGGATGAATTGGTGAATTGCCATTGCATCTAGCTGTCCAATCCACGCGTCTTCATACATCGAGCGACGGCGTCTTTGACAGACTTTTCGTTGTATTGCTCCCAAATATCGTACAGGCTGATCAATTCCTGGGTGCCTTCGATCATCTGTTCAATGTTGATACCAGACTCGACCAAGAATTTGATGGTATTCTGCATCTTCTCATTGTCCTTGCTCATATTTATCACCTTCTCTTTCTCTCCTGGTTGCTGCGAGGCTGTTTCGGTTTGATTGAGAAACGATGCTTTCCCATTGAGGTGGGCGTTGCTTTGAGTGGCCATCAGGTTCGACATTTGCAGACTGCTCAGGACGCTATTAATAGGGGTAGACAGGCTCTGGCGCCCGCCGACTCCAAGAGATGAAAAGTGACCGGCTTCCGGGTTTGATAGGGTTTCATGAGGCAAAGGACGTAGTGTGCCGGCGGCCTTGGCAGAGGGTAAGAAGACCACAGCAAGAAACATTGCAATAATGGCAACAAGGTGAGGAGGACAGGTCAGTGGCAGGTCGGTCATGTAGCTGTCATTGATGATGGACCAAGCCAAGCCAAGTTCGTCGTTCGTCAACTTGAGCTCTTGATTCTCCTTCAGCGCGATTAGGGAGCGATAGGGATGCCAGACAATCAACTCGGAGCGCATCTCTGAAATGAGGCAAAACTCCATCTCCCCGAGCCTCGAGACATCCCCCGGCACGAATTCGGGCCATGCTTGGCGTGCTTCGGCTGCGACAAGGCGGATGTGATGGGGCGATTCCTCGGTTTTAGAGGCAAGATAGAAAGCTGTCGCAACAAGCAGGTAGAGGTTGACGTTTTGCATCGGTGTCGACAGGAAATAGCGCTGCATATAGACCATGGCAGTGGCAACGCATTGTTGGCGGAATTGCAGCCTCTTGCCTAATTGTAAGATTCTGTCTCTCAGGAAGATGAGCATCAATCTTCTATCCGGATAGGGCCACTGGTCAAGAACTTTGGAATTTTGTCTGTCCAGTTCGTCGCGAATCTCGAGCAGCTTTTCCGGTGTGAATGTCCAGAATTTGCGTTGGGTTGAGACCCAGTAGTTGGCCGCCATCCTGCTAGAAGGCGGTGTTGATAATCGCCACGAATCCCCTCAAGAACCAGCCCGGTATGTCCTTTCGAAACATAAGGCTACGAGGCAGCCTCATGGCACCATGCTTCTTCACTGGAATGATAGATGGCGAACATTGGCAGAAGGACAGAGCTTGGAAAGAACATAACAGCAAGCAGTTGAAGTTGAGAGAAGGCTTGGCAAGGCTGAGCGAGGCTGACCAGTATCCTTTGTCCACGCCTTTGACGCTGTGGGCTAGTAAGGCCGAGCAGGGGCGCTTAAAAAGGGGAGAGTTTCGGGGTTTGCGGTGCTTTAGGCTTAAACATCCTCGTCAATGGCGCTGATACAAGCTAAGAGCCAGTTAACTAACGCCCCCACAGCACGTCACCCTTCCAAAGCGCACCCACCACACCTCAGCAATCAATCCATCACCAACTGCCCAGCTTGTTTTGCGGCAAACAGAGCTTCGGATTCTTCGTCTCTCTTCGGTCCTCCCCTTTCGCAGTCGGCTGGGCCACTACTAATCCTTCATCTGATCCTCCCCAGACAATCCTCACACCTCGCCAACCTGTCAATCAGTCACCTCTGAAGCTTTGCTCGGTGAAGAGAAGCACACAATCATGCTCCCCCACAGATAGTCCCTTCTTATCATTCCCACCAACGGATGTAGCATGAACGGAGAGTCACATGAACGCCGCGATGAGCGGATTCAAGACTTATGGCGCAACCTCGATACTCGAAACGAGGGTCAGCTCGACCTTCCAGCTCTTAAGAAAGGCTTGCGCAAAATCGACCACCCTCTTAAAAACGCCGATGCCCTACTCCACGATGTTCTCAAAGCGGTCGATACCTCGGGGGATGGACGCATACAATATAACGAGTTCAGAGTGTTTGTGGAACAAGCTGAGCGCGAGCTCTGGCAACTTTTTGAAAGTATAGATAAAGATAACAGCGGCGCGCTGGATAAGGCAGAGCTTCGTGCCGCATTTAGCAGGGCCGGTTTGACAATAAGTAACGCGAAGCTGGACCAATTTTTTGACGAGGTGGATGTCAACCATGACGGGCAAATATCCTTTGAAGAATGGAGGTCTGAACATGCCCTCTACCGCTCTTGGTCCGACAACCTCTGACATGGCGCACAGGAATTTTCTTCTCTTCTTACCTGCGAGTGCACCCACTCTTGGATCTCTGATATCATATTATTCGGCGACAGCAAATGTTAACCAAGAAGGTGATGTCCACATTAACGACACCCTTCAAGGATTTGGTAAGGACTACTTCACCCCTTTGCTCGGCATCTACATTCTAGTGGTAGCTGAACACCGATTTTACCTTGTCTTGCTTCACACTGCGTTTAGGCCTGTTGAGCAGCTGAGTGCCCGGTACACCCAGATTCAGGGCTTGTCACTTTTGGAGTTTTGATGTTCAGCACACGATTTCTGTTCATCGTCTCTGACCTAATTGACGATGCTGACAGAAAACCTCATCCCACTAGGCTATTTCATAGCAGGTGGCTTAGCAGGCATGATCTCGCGGACAGTAACAGCACCACTGGACCGACTCAAGGTCTATCTAATCGCTCAAACGAATCCCAAACCGGCAGCGGTAGAAGCGGCCAAAAAAGGGGCACCTGTTGAGGTGATCAAGAACTTTGCCCGGCCGTTGGTCGACGCATGCAAGGACCTGTGGCGAGCCGGGGGAATGCGAAGTCTATTTGCTGGGAACGGCCTCAATGTCGTCAAGGTCATGCCGGAGTCTGCTATCAAGTTTGGTGCATACGAGGCTGCTAAGAAGATGTTTGCCGATTTTGAAGGTTCAGATCCAAAGCATCTCCACCCGACTTCGCAGTTCCTAGCCGGTGGCATTGGTGGTGCAGTCGCCCAATGCGTGGTTTACCCTCTCGATACTTTGAAATTGTAAGTAACGACTTGGTCTTTGCTACCATGTACTAACGAGTGACAGCCGCATGCAATGCGAGACGGTCGAAGGAGGCTTACACGGAAACGCATTGATCGCCCAAACCGCACGAAAGATGTGGAAACAGGGCAGACTCATGCCATATTACCGAGGATTAGGGATGGGTCTTGCCGGCATGTTTCCCTACAGCGCTATCGACCTATTCATCTTTGAAAATTGCAAACATTTTGTCCTGGCACGGAAAGCCAAGAAATACCGCTGCCACGAGGAGGATGTGGAAATGAGCAACATTCTCACAGGCGTCATTGGAGCAACATCAGGAGCGATCAGCGCGACCGCTGTCTACCCGATCAATCTATTAAGAACGAGGTTACAGGCCCAGGGCACAGTGCTGCACCCACCTACCTACAAGGGCATTGTCGATGTCACGATCAGAACGGTTCAAGGAGAAGGAGTCAAAGGGTTGTTCAAAGGCGTGACACCGAACCTGTTGAAGGTTGCGCCAGCAGTCAGCATTAGCTATATTGTCTACGAGAACAGCAAGAAGTTGATGGGCCTCCATTGATCTGGGAGATACATTGTCTTCCCCGAGATAGACACCTCAAGCAACGACTATTATGAAAGTATCTTTAAGCAAGACTAAAGAAAGAGGCCATCTCCTTCTACCCATTCCTTTCTATCTTTGACAGATGTATGGACTATTTGTTGCAATTGGCATTATGCGCCTTTACTCAATCCTTGTATATCAAATCTGAGCTGCATCAAGACATGTAGTGACTCACCGTACACGTGATACGGCGGATCAATTTTGGCCCGAGGCTGCGACTGGATCCCACACAATCCCTATTGTGCAACGTCCTGCAGATAGTGATATGATGCGATTCTTGATGAATGACTGGAAAAGCAATGCTCCTTGAGTTCTTACCGGTGACTGTCCCCTGGTATGCTGATAAACCCTAGTCAAGTACCGATCTCGAACACACGCTCCATGACATCGCGCAAGACGACACCAGTGTCCAGTTCCTCTTCCATCATTGTCCATGACCTCTTCGCCGAGTGATGGAGATCCTCTTCAGACGCCTGACATTCTGTCCTCTCCCTCGATCCCGGTGCTCGAGGTTAACAAGACAAGACCACCCGCGAGAAACGAATCACCCGAGACATCTACTAATAGCCTCCCTGTCCGCACATCGAGCCCTCCCGCCCTAGGTTCCCGCACCAGCACCTTTTCTAGCGTCCTATCTCGCTCCAGCTCCCCCAATGGAAGGTTGTCGCTGTCACTATCGAGGTTTGGCAGATCACGAGCGAACAGCCCCCTAGGAAACCCCTCAGAAACATATGATGACACACGATCTCTGATCGTTCGGGCGTTTTCTCCCACTGTTGCAATTTACGCATCACCGGAGGTGGACGAACTCGCTGCTCGCAAAGGGCTGAGAAACGGCTTCGTCGAATTGGTTCGCCCGTTCGGCGACAAGATCAATGGCAAGGTGGTGGTGCGAGACAGCGCAGGAGCCAGCCGGGCGTGGGAGGACTTTGGTGTGCACTTTGCAGACCTTGGCCAATTAGTTCGAGATGGCACATCCACGCAGTCTGCGTCGAACTCCACGGACAAGCTAGAAGAATTGATGGAACATTTTGTGGGCGATGGCTTCGACCAGACCGAAGATAGCCTGGGACGAGGGGAGACCTCTCCTTTTTACCGGCTGTTTCTGGCACGACTTCTGGCGTCTCAAACCATGAGCTCGCATGAATCGTTCCGCCATCCAGTTGGTGCGGTGATCGCCATCAGTTCTGCCACTAAACAACCCATCGAGACCCTCCGCAATCTCTATCAGCAAACCGCGTCGGGTTCGCGAGCCTTACCTGTCTATGCCAATCCGGAATACCTAAGATATTATGTGCTTGTCCACGATGAGGACCGAGATGATTTCAGCAAGTCGTCTGAGCTGTTTGATCAGATGAAGCGCCATTTCGGCCTCCACTGCCACCTTCTGAGGCTAAGATCCGCGCCATGTACCCAGACCGACGACGACACGGAAGAACTTCCTACCAGCGAGTGGCTATCGCCCACTGAACAACTCTCCCTCTTACGCGACACAGCCGATCTGATCGATCTCGATACCTCTACATCTTTCTATATCTTTTCCTCAGATGCGACTGCGTTGCGCGCATTTGTCCGCGAGCTTATTGCACAATCAATAGTCTACCATATGGAGCAAAGGATTGCTCTGTGGAATGATCAGATTGCCTCGCGTCGCCGCGGTATTTCTGGTCGGTTCATGTCACTCTCTAAGAGATGGACTGCAATTGGAAGTTCTTCTCGAAGCTCGTCATCGACCACCAATGTAGGTTCAAGCGGCAATTACGACAGCCTGCAAGGGATATACCGCTATGATGCTCCCGAAAGTCTCTTGCGGAAGCTTGCTGACTACGCATTCATGTTAAGAGATTACAAACTGGCGGGATCAACCTATGAGCTGCTTCGAGGCGACTACTCCAACGATAAAGCGTGGGAACACTTGGCCGGAGCGAACGAAATGTGCTGTGTCGCTACTCTTTTGAATCCGCTCACGAGCAGTGGTAGTTCCAAGTTCAAAATCGAAACCTTCGACAACATGCTCGAGACAGCAAGCTATTCATATTTGACCCGGTGCACTGAGCCAGCCCTTGCGTTGCGCTCTATCTTACTTGGCGTCGAGCTGTTGAAAGTCCGAGGCCGAGCAGCTGGCGAGCTCGCGGCGAAGTGGGCAATCCGCAGCCTCGAACTGGGCCTGGTTGGTAGTATCGGACACGTCTTGGTCAGTGAGCGGGTGGCATCTTCTTTTGCAGACCGCATCGGCATCGGCAACACAAGTTGGGGTATGCGTAAGCGCAAAGCTGCGCTATGGAGTATCATGGCTGCCGACGAATGGATGAAACTCGGCCGAGCCGAGATCGCCGCCGAGCGACTTGATGAAGCACAAGAGTTCTATGGGGAGACGAAGAATACTGAATCACACAAGCAGTTTCACGAGCTTGCCGAATACCTAGATCAATTGCGACTGGCTGTGAGAATGAAGCTGGGAGAAGCGAGGAGAAGAGGCTTCAGTGGAGCGACGAGACAGATCGAGCTGGAGGGTCCAGTGGACGCCCAAGCCGACGTGGAAGACGAAACGGTGGAAGAGATGAATGCCCTGGAAAAAGTCGACAGCAAAGGCCACCGAAAAGTTACTCCAGGAGGCGGTCTGGGAACAGGAGCCAATCCCCTTGAACCCGTCACGCCGTTGAGTCCGGCGCGGCTGAGTCGGGGCGACACATTCCGGCGCGACGACGATTTTGAATGAAGAAAATGAATGCACTGTCCAGCTGGAGATACAATCAAGCGTGGGAGTCCTAACCAACGCAATATGGTTCGATCAGCTGGGTACTGAGCGCGAAAAACAACCTGACGAAATCATACAACAAGGGAGCAAACTATGATTCAAAGGCTTCGAAGCGACGAACAACAGAACCTCGAGAATTCTCCAATTCTATGCGTCAGCCTCACGATGGGTGCCGCTGATGCCGCTGACCTATACAACCTCTGACGCCGATCTCAAGAGACACGCTCCCGGCTGGCCCTCTCCCCCTAAACCCGCTGTGTTCTTGTTCTGAGCCCAGGCCCACAACATCAATAGACGCACAGAGCTGAAGCATTTGCACATATTAGATGCCACATTTCGTCAACATCGCACACCAGGAGTATTGTGCCGGGGTAGATGATCTCCAAGTACGTGCGTCTTGATGTGCAAATCCGAGAGCTCTACGCATCAGCCCAACTGTTACCTCACTTAGAGGGTTTGGTCAAAATGTCACGTTCTATTTTCACCACTCCTGAAAGAATTAGCCCTGCGCAGTCGCCTCGTACCATCTGCCATCGCCATCGCCAGCACTATTGATTTGAGCCTACCCAGCCTGGAAGAATTGAGCCTCGAGATGCTGGGGCTGGTGATCACAGATGGATTTCGACCGTTTTTAATTGTGGAGCGGACAATATTGATCTGCTTCTTCCATGCCAGACCCGACGGCAGGGACCGGGTCCTGATGTGGCCATACAGTCAGGACTCTCCATCCTGGCTCTGCTAGTCCTCTAGAGAGTGTTCAACACAGGCGATTGTCTGATGGCTACTCGTTCCAAAAGGAACGCGAGGCTCAGATTCTCTGGGTGAGTGTTAGAATAGACGATGACAGAGATATTTGGTCAGGTATGGAATAACATATTGATTAATTCTTGATAACCTTGACAAAATTTCCATGTTCTGTTACGCGTGACGCGACTCCAACTGCCACTTTACGCGTGACGAGAGAAAGAGAGAAAAAACACGCTAAGCCTGCGACTGCCACCCGCGCCATCCATTCACATCATCCCGGAAAAAGCACCAGTAAGTACTCGGTACTTTCCAGTGTATTGTCGCCAAAGCCCATCGCTGGGCCGACGCAAACTGTGATCTGAGATTCGGTTCAGCACTCAGGCAACTGCAACATCTCATCCGCTACTGAGCACTCGAGGCCTGTGATGGCAGATCGCGATAACTTCACCGACAGCACAGACTGGCTGCAAACCCCTCTGGCCGCCCTCGCCCCCATCGATGCCTCGCTGCGATGCCAAGTATGCAAGGACTACTTCACAACTCCCGTGATGACTAGTTGTTCCCATACCTTCTGCAGCCTTTGTATACGAAGGTGTCTATCGCAGGAAGGAAGATGCCCAGCGTGTCGAGAGGAGGATCAGGAAATCAAGCTGCGGAGAAATTGGGCCGTGGAAGAATTGGTCGCCCATTTCACTGCTTCGCGCAGAGGGCTTCTTACCCTTGCGACGGTGACTTTGGCAGCGGAAAGAGAACGAAAGGATGGTCTGGAGTCTGAAAGACCAAAGAAGAGACGAAAAGTGGCGCCGGAACCGACCAGCAACGGCATTGAAAGACGAAGTACTCGAAGCCAAAGCAGGAGGAATGCCTTGGATACCGCCAGCCAACAAAGCCTGGCGTCCACTCCAGAAGTCATAGACGACAGCGAAGAAGAAGGAAGTGTTTACGAAGATACAGACAGCCACAAGAGCCCACACTTCCTCAATGGGAATGGCAATCCGGAGCCACAGGATGGCCTCGTCCAGTGTCCCTGTTGCCACCGGCGCATGAAGGAAACAGCCATAAATTCGCATCTGGATAAATGCATACAAGGCGACAGCCACACTCCGGTCGACGACGGCGGATCCTCATCTTCTCCTGCTCCGCCTCCCAATTCCCGATATGTCGCAACACCTGGCACAATCGCCTATACCCAGAGGAAACCCTCGAAACAACAGGAGCGGCTGCCATTCATCAACTACTCCCTTCTTGCCGACAACGCGTTACGGAGAAAGTTACGAGATCTTGGAATTCCGGATCACGGCTCCAAAGAGCTCATGCGCAGGCGCCATACCGAGTGGGTAAATCTGTGGAATGCCAACTGCGATTCCAGTTACCCTGTCACGAAAAGGGAATTACTCCGTGAGTTGAAGATCTGGGAAGATACGCTAGGGCGGCAGCTGGACAGGTCATCAACCACGGGATTCATGGCAAAGGATTTTGACAGAGAGCACCATGTGAAGAGTCAGAAAAGCAATTTTGACGATCTGATACGTCAGGCTAGGGCACGGAAACCCAAAGGGCCGGAGGAACAGAAGTCATCTGCGGCGGAAAACCCAACGTTGGATAGCGTTCCACAACAACTAGCAGACCACTCGGCCCCCAAGGACCTTTCCGAAGCTCGCCCAGCACCTTCCGAGGGTCCAAATGGAGCGGGGACAATATCAGGTCTTGAACGTGCAGTTGAAGTACAAGAGCGAATGCGAGACGGAATCCCGCAGGCTCCCACCAATGGTCTAACCCAGGAGACTGCAATAGCGATCCCATCGCCCACTCCATTTGAGAACGCGTTAGAACCACAGCTGGGTCTCCAGACCCCGGAGAGACCTCATGGGAGGTACTTTGTGTGAGGGTGATGATGTTCCATGAGGGTATATACGGCAATGACACTCATCAGTCTACTCCAAAATAGAAAGAACCTACATAAACTCGAAATCTGAGTAATGCCGATCAACCTGGAGGCTCGATGACATGACAACGCCCCAGCGCCATGATGACTATCGATTGAATGAACAGCAATCCGTGTTGGACCTCCTTGAAGAGATTGACTCCCTGAGAACTCCATGGCCGAATCCACTCTTCCGGGTTTTATGTGGGGAATTATCCTCGTCAAAAAAGCTAGGACGCTTCTTGCGCGACCTTCTCTGTATGCCCGACTCTTTGCGTGTCGTCCCCTGTCCGCCCATCGAGTTCTAGTCTCTGCATTTTCTCGATACTCGACGACAACAGGGCCTCGTCCGACTCTTTTTCTTGAGCGTGATCTTGTTGCTTCATTTCAAGGTCATCGCGTTGCTTTA
>WJFF01000059.1:114236-126918 GCA_011800825.1 Fonsecaea pugnacius | reverse complement strand
CGCGCTCCTCTCTCTCCATCGCTTCAAATTCCTCATCCACTTCGTTCTCGTCGAGGACGGCCTTCGAGTCCACCGGCTCCGCCAGGACCGTGGAGACTTCGTCGACTTTGCCGACTTCCTCTCTCAGGCTTTCTAGGACGTCCTCGACGCGCTCGACTCCTCCGATTCGCTTGTTGAGCGTCTTCAGCACCGATGCGGACGATTCCATCACGGCGAGGATCTCGACTTGGTCCACGGCGGATTCGATTTTGGTGTGTATCTCTTCCAGCTGATGTAGGGTGTCTAGACGCTGCTTGAGCGCCCGCTCGGCAAGTTTCTTCGAGCGAAGGGCCGAAAGGGCGCTGGTTTTGTTGCCGGTTTTCACGGCAGCCGAGGCTTGGTCTTGCAGCGCCGTGATGCGAGCAGATAAGGTCGCGGATCTTTGGTGCAGGTCTTCGATAAGAGATTTCAGAGAAGCGATTGACCGATCTTCTTGGGTGATCGGCTCAGGTATAGCTGTAGAGGACGGCGGTTTGAATTTGACGGTGCTGCTGTCATAGGACAGGACTTGCTTGTCACGGGAGAGGTAGCGGAGCAACACTTCCAGGTCTTGACTCGACAGCGACCCTGTTATCTCACCGGCCTGGTTGAGCACGTCGTTAACGTCTCTCAGGAATGTTTCCCGTGTTATGACTCTATCAGTCAGAGTCTGTGCTTTTGCATCTTTTTCCCGAGAAGCAGACAATCTCTTCCAGACCTCCTCTAATGCTGGAACCAACGCGAGGTTTCCAGACTTTAACCTGCCGCCGCTCACGTCGAAGCTCCCACTGCTCCACGCCATCCCAGCCTTTTGTAAGCCCCAGCGCAGAATGGCCCACGGACTCGGAATCCAACCTCTGGAGTATATGCTCTTCTCCGAGCCGAGAAAGTCTTGTAGATCAATCATCTTCCCTTGCCTTACACATTCGTCCACGACACTTCCGAGCCCGCTGGGCCTCCCGTACGTAGGACTCGCCAGCGCATTGAGAAGCTCGTCGTTCGTTTGTAGGATCAAATGATGTTGTCCGTGGGGGATTTGTCCCGCGAATGCGGCGCGCGTGAGTGCAGTCGACCAGGCGGTCACATTTGCGGTGTAGCCTTCGGGGTTGGAGGCGCGCTGGAGGTTGAGGTCGGAGTAGAGCGAGGGGAGACGTGTTCTGTCACATATACAAAGGCCCGGGTCAGCAGCATGTCCATGTGCGGCAAATACCCCATTCGCTGATCAGAGGTGTGGTGGAGGGGAAGGCGGACTTGCGAAACGAAGGCTCATGCTCGACTAGCCAGTCGAGGAGAGGAGACATAGCGGTAACATTGTCCTCTTGTCGAGGATAATGAGGACTAATAGGACTCTCTCGGGAGCAATTGGGGAAACTGGGTCTAAGGGGACTGCTACAAAGTTGCCAAAACAGATAGCAGGAATTGCGAATGTTTGTTGGTACCTGATGTTTTGTTTAGTGAAATACGTCACTGCAAGGCTGCGTCCTGACAAGGCTGTGGCTGGTTCAGGAGTGGTGAAGACTTCTATTGAGGAACCACTATAGAGTTGCTCATGAACACGACGAAAGCCTAGTCCACTTGATACAACACTTGAAGAATACTGAGATTTAATTTGCCTCCAGGTCAAAGCACAGAGACCTCCCAATCATCCCCAGCGCTTGGTATCCTCGCAGCTTCATCGAACATATCTTCATCTCTTCATGTCTCGACCCATTTGGATTTGAACCCCATAAACTCATTGAACCAAAGGTTTACATCAATAATATGCCTCGTCATCAAATCCTTGAATTTGAGAAGAGCGTTTAGAAGCACCAGGCCTGCCCATACCCAGATTTGTCATGCCAGTCGCCATTGAGACGTTCCCGCTTGTGTCCATATTCATTCCTAACTGCAGGCTCATGCCTGGTCCCATTAAATTGTTCATTCCATTCGTTCCGTTCGTGGTAAAGCCCTCAATATCCGTGTCGGTAGTGGTTGGGTACCTGTCTCCGGTAAGTCCAAATCCGTATCCGGCCTGGCTTGTCACGACGCCCGTGTTGGTTCCTCCGTCTCCTCCTCCCGAATCATACGAGTATTGCAGTCCATTGTAAGACGGTGAGTTGCCATTTGTATTGGGATCTGTACTGGTGCCCGTTTCTGGTGTGTCAAAGAAGCTCAGATCTAGGGTTCCCCAATCTGGCGGCTCAGAACCCCAGTTTTCGAAGCCCACGGCCAATTGGTTCTGATCCTTAAAGAACCAGTCTTGTGTCTCCTCGATCAGACTTTCAACTCCACCAAACAACCTGGCGGCATTCTGGTCGCTAGCAGTGCCCGCCTGGTTCGACGATGTCGCAGCTGCGTTGGCTGCGATTCGAGCTTGGTGTGCATTCCACGCATCTTGTTGCGCTTTGGTAAGGTAAGTTGAAATCCGAATACGATGGGAGTCTCGAGACAGGTCGGCTGTGGATTGTGGTGGCATGGACGGTCCTCCGGACGTTCGTCTGGAATCAATCGCCTCTGTGGGTGAGGCAGCCATGGCCGCGGAATGTCCGCTTGCATACTGTGACATTGAAGTCCCACGCTGAGCCTGCGATTGCTGTTGCCTTTGAACATTGATCGCCATCAAGTCAGGTACTGGCTGTGACACGATTTGCTGTGCCATGTTTGCCAGGGACTCGGGCGACACCGGTGAAGGTGCACTCGCTGCGAGACCCCATTTCGCCCGAAGCCTTGTATAAACCATTTCCGCCTCCTCGGGCATTTCAATACTCCACCTGTCAGCGCATAGATGCAAAACTCTGAGCGTTCGTCGGGCAGCTGTCCAACATTCTCCCATTTCCTCCAGGTGTTTGACGCCGTGGATGATATCTCTTCGAGCGTTTTTGTCTGGTAGATTCAACAAATGAATCGTACAGGCTGAATGTACAATATAGATTGCAATGTTACATATTTGTCGAAGGCCATGTGTTCGCTTGTACAGTCGGAAAAGCTTAGAGATGGCTGCGGCTCCCTGAGTACAGTATTTTCTTGGGGATACGTGTGCTGGAAGTGGTGAGGTCGTTCGGGTGTACTTCAGGAACGGTCGATATAGATGAAGATACAAGAGTTGGTAAAACATACTGTCTTTAGTCAGTACGCCTCTTGAGGCTTATAAACTTTAGAGACATACTGCATCAGCAGGACCTGAGGAAGTTGGCCCTCCCTCGGTTCCAGTTCAGGCGGTAACCCTTGCTTCCACGCTTCCAACCTAGTATGTAGATCGCTCAGTCGTTTGAGTTCTGTTTGTCTCGGGGGAGGTTTATCGAGCATCTGCGGATTATAGAACGATGTCAGGAGATCGCTGGATATCTCGGCCAGTTTAGACAGTTGCAATGCAACAGCTCTGGTACGCGCGGGTTGCGCATGGGCCTGAATGATACCCGAGTCCGTATATGGCGACCACATTTCACTATCTTCCGACGGGAACACGTCGGGCTTTTTCACGGTGATGTTTGGCGTTAGAAGCTGAGGCTGTCGTCCCAGGTAGTTAGACCAGCACCTGAAACCAATTAGCAAAGGTGTCTTGCTGAAGCGAAGATTCTCACTTGTCAAAAAGGAAACAACCCCAGAAGGTTATCCGCCTCGCATCAATGTCCTCATCTGTCAAGCGTGACATTTCATTGATAGGCACCGTGTCCACGTTCAATCCGAGATCACAAGCCATTCGAAAACTCATGCCACTGTATACCCAGCCCTTGCTTTCATGACCACACCCGGCTTCCCTAACGGACATCAAAGCCAGAGCCTGAACCGTGCATAGTTTCGCATTGGCAAACTCGTCGTTCTCGTAAAGGAGCCTCTTGGCTTCTGCAAAGAAGTGGTCACCAGTGGTCCCAGAATCCGCTGGATCTGCTCTTGCTTCAGGCCGGGATGAGAAGTGGCACCCGAGCGCTAGCATGACATTGACAAGGAGATGTGAGCAGTACTGTGAGGATGTCCCGGTGAGGAAATCTCGATAGAAAAGCTCCTTGGCCAAGGTCGTGAAAAAGGCGTAGTGCCAGCAAAAGTACATGTTCATAAAATGGAGGATTGCCTCTTTGTCTTGGGTGACGGTCGTCCACGAAAGAACAGCCTCTTCGTGAGGCCGCACCGCGACCCGCTGGTAGGTTGGCGAGCTGTGCGTGCCTCGATGTTCATATTCCTCAGGAAGCCAGATCAAATTTGACGTTCCCCCAATGAATTTGACAGACCCGTCCAGCATCAGATCGCCCATCTTCCCAGAAAGTTCGGCTTCAAATTTCGGTACGCCGGATTCAGACTCATACATTGGAGAGTCATCGTGCCCCTCTATCAGGCCTTTCTCTTGAGCGTCTATGGTAACCGCAAGTTCTTCTAGATTGTCGCATGTCCGTATCTGGCGAACTAAATCCATGACATCATCTTCCTCGGCATTTAGAATAGCCTGTATGAGAATCTGGAGAGTGGAATTCTTGGTCTTGGAGGCGTCCACATCCTTTTTGTAAACTCCTTTGCGCCGATGGTCGGTGTGCGGTGCATATTCACATTCGGTCAAGTAGACCGATGCGCAAGCAGCGCATTTGGGCAAATTTCCATCACACTTGCTTTTTCTTTTACGGCAGGCAATGCAGGCCGTACTCACACATCGCCTTTTCGTAGCGGCACCTCCAGAATCCTTATCCTTGCTCTTGTTCTTGCCTTTAGCCGATGGCTGCGCCGAAGTGTTTGGGTGTTCCAAAATATCCTGAAGGGGACTCGACTGTTGAACTTGCTCAGCTTTGATATCCCCTTCCATCATTATCGTTATCGGGAAATAGTTGTTTCATCTATCGGTCGTTATCGCGACATGCGGGCTAGTCGTGTGTAGCCATCGCAGGAGCATTCTCTACTAGTGAACGAGTTCTGTAGGATGAACGAAGCCCAAGTTCAGACGCTGCGAGTATGGGCTGATGCGCTCCGCGGCTTTTTGCCTCACGGAATGAATAGTTCGATTAGGTCAAAAGCATTGGGATTGTCGCGCAGCGGGGTGGAGGTCTGTGCTGATAAACGTATGAGGAGGGATAGGGCCGGTTAGGTTGGAGTTGCAGAGGTACAGGAGGTAAGTGAAACTACTGGGCGGGAAAATGTCTGTATCCTAGAACGACTGTGACTCGATGTGAACGAGATGCAATGAGAATTTGGATGAGGCACATGAGGCACATGAGGCTACTGAGAGGAGAGGATCTGACGAGAGTGGGAAACCCCCACTTAGCCATCATGTAATGTAGGGTCGTACAGGGGCTGCTCAAGGCTTGTCCGATTAATAAGTCTAAGCACAGAAACATGGAGTAGTAACTATTCCCTGGGGGGCCTCCGAGCCTAGCTGTGTGGGCTGTCTAGGCAAGTACTCAAGTAGGCACTTGGCTCCACTGGATAAACGGCATCGGCTTCTCCGCCACTTCCCACGGACCGGGACTCAGCCAGTCACTACTGGCACGACTGGATTTCTCCAGGAGAAAATTCTTCTCATCGGCAACTGATACAAGTAGAACTCTTGCCGCGATATCCTTAGCGTCGAGTTCCTCGGCAATCACCAGCAGCCTCTGCAGATCTCAATGCATAGATAGTAACTGTGTCCAACCAGCTGTCGAAACTCAGGGTCAAACTTTCGCTGAGCCTTGAGCCTGATATAAGCTGGGGAGGCACGACTTTGTCAAATGAAATAGGTAGAGATCAACTCTAGAGTGGAACCTCGTCCCTTACCTCGTACACGTAGACAGAACGTAGTGTGGGATCTATAAGGCTGAGACAGCTCGCGAAAACGTGACCTGACAAGGCTCTGACACGTGACAATCAAAAACTTTCGGCCGCAAACTCCGCGACTCCTGTACCCGTGAACTTCAGCTTCCCAATGATTTAATACACATTCTGTCCTTTTCCCATCATTCACGAAGTGAAGTGGCTGGTCAGTGTCTAGCCGGTCTTGTAACCAACTGCCCTGATCAATTGATGCAGCACACATCAGCATCGCGGAGTCTGCTGGGGCTCGCGAGAAGATTCAACCAGCTAAATGTTGCTGATCCTTTGACAGTACGAAGTCTTTTACAATTGTGTCGTATTGGCCGTTATTAACTCGTTCATAGCAATATCTGGCACCGAGGCTAGGCAGTCGAACAATCGCTTCTCACACTCAGCCACCTATTTCCAACCTCACAACAGACTTTGCACCAAGTCGTGATTCCTCTCACATTGAAATTCCCTCCATTGCAACCTCGCCCACCCCAGGCTTGTCGACCTCTCCATCCTCGGCAGAGCTCCATGCTCTAGACCACCCGGTCCTAGCAACCCTGTATTCGTGGCCTCACATCGAACCTGCTCGTTATGCTCTGTACGGCTCACGATACCTTGACGCCCCTTTGCGCCGAGACCTTCTTCATCGCGCTGTCATCTATGAAGCGGACGCGACACGCCAGGGCACAGCGAGCACAAAATGGCGTTTTGAAGTCCATGGGTCCAATCGCAAGCTGTACCAGCAGAAAGGTACAGGCCGCGCTCGTGTGAGGGACAAGAAGTCCCCGATCAGAAGAGGAGGAGGTGTCGCCTTTGGTCCAAAGCCAAGAGATTTCTCGACCGAGTTACAAAAGAAAGTCTACCACCAGGCGTTTCGAATCGCGCTAAGTTACCGTTTCAGGAGGAACGAGTTGATCATTCTCAATGACAAGATCAATCTGCCAACGGGAAACGGCGCCCGGTTTCTCAATAACATTTTCGAGGCCAATTGCTGGGGCCAGGGGTACGGCCGGAGCCTCCTCGTCACAAGTACGCCTGAATCAAGTGGAGCACGAATCTTTGAGGAGATGGAAACGATTGGTGAGCATGGAGACCTCAAAGACATCGAGGACGTCGATGTTAAGGACCTCCTCACTAGCGGACGGGTAGTGATCGAGAGATCTGCCCTGCTGAGTTTGCTGTGTCAGGAACAGACATTCAAAGAGAACGGAACAGTGTTCACTTATGAGAAAGCGTCAAAGGATGTGAAGCTTACGAATAAGCTTCAGGTGTCTGAGAAGGTTGTACAATATTTGTGAGAATAGCCCTTCAATCTAGACCTCAGGCGCAAACTGGCAAACTGGGATGTGTTTCTCAACATCTATTTCTATTCCACCCTCAGTAGCAATGTACCTATTCAATGTCGATGAGACGGCTCGGTGTTCAGCTATAATGAAACAGGAATGCAAAAGCACAGCACGAGTTTAGGTGTGGGTAGTCAACATCGTAGGGACCAGTCAATAACACTGAAGCATTACTCGGATGTAATACCTGCATCGTAGTTGGAGTGGTGGCGCTGCTTTTGCTGAGAACTGCATTAGTTATATCGGGACCAATTAATGTCCAGACAACTATCCCAATTGACAAAGCAGCGCTACTTGACCCCTACAGTAGATGGAGCCCCGCTGTGGACCGATCCGATCTTGGCTCGAATTTTCTTTGTCCAAGTGTTACAAAATGTGGTGGCTCCCCGAGGTATTTGTATAGGTTGTGCACCCTCGTCCTGAATATCCGGAGGCAACGTCGCTGAAGACGCTACGTGTAAGCCTCTGGACCGACATCCGCCATGGCGATCCAAAAGAAGCACGGCAAAGGACGGCTTGGTATGTGTTCCACCATCCATCTAGCAATACTGCGCATGAAAAAGTGGCTGACTCTCTCTCTTAGACAAATGGTACAAACTCGCCAAAGAGAAAGGATACAGAGCACGAGCGGCATTCAAGTTGATCCAGCTGAACAAGAAATATGGGTTTTTGGAAAAGAGTCGGGTGCTGCTGGACCTGTGCGCCGCACCGGGATCCTGGTGTCAAGTCGCGGCAGAGACGATGCCTGCACAGAGCCTGATTGTCGGTGTGGATCTGGCTCCCATTAAACCTATACCTCGAGTCATCTCCTTTCAGAGCGATATCACTACGGATAAATGTCGAGCGACTATTCGACAACACCTAAAACATATGAAGGCCGACACAGTGCTGCATGATGGGGCACCCAACGTTGGTGTGGCCTGGGTACAGGACGCTTTCTCGCAGGCGGAGTTGGTTCTGCAGTCAATGAAATTGGCAACAGAATTTCTGAAAGAAGGAGGCACATTTGTCACAAAGGTGTTTAGGTCCAAGGACTACAACGCGCTGCTTTGGGTGTTCAAACAGCTGTTTACATCGGTCGAGGCTACAAAACCCCCTTCATCTAGGAACGTGTCTGCGGAAATATTCGTGGTATGCAGAGGTTTCAAGGCACCAAAGAGACTGGATCCCAAGTTTTTGGACCCGAAACATGTTTTTGCGGAGGTGCAGGAGGCCACACCGAACAACGAAGCTAAAGTCTTCAATCCCGAAAAGAAGAAAAGGAAAAGAGAAGGTTATGAAGAAGGCGACTGGACACAACATAAAGAAGTCCCTGTCACCGATTTCATCCACACGACAGATCCGATCGCGATTCTAGGGTCCATAAACAAACTAAGTTTCGAGCAGCCACCCAACGGCGATCTCGCATTAGCTACAATAAGTCGGCTTCCCGAGACGACAGCCGAAATCAGACAATGCTGCGCAGACTTGAAGGTGCTAGGAAAAAAGGAGTTCCGGACGTTACTTCGGTGGCGGCTGAAAGTCCGCGACCAGTTTGGCCTGTCGAGCAAAGCTAAAAAACAAGAGCAGGAAATACAGACCCAAGAGCAGGATGGAGAAGAGGTGGCACAGGTCGAGTCGATGGAAGAAGAACTCAAACTTCAGGAAGAACTGCAGAAATTGAAGGATCGAGACAGCAAGGAGAAGAGGAAAGAACGACGCAAAGAGAACGAAAGGAAGCGAAAAGAGATTGTCCGGATGCAGATGCACATGACTGCGCCGTTTGACATTGGATTGGAGCAGAGTGGCCCTGGGGCGGATGGGACCATGTTCAGCATCCAAGCGGCTGATAAGGCTCAGAGCTCTGGCAAGATCGCCAATGAGGACATGGATGACGAGGAGGAGTCTGGGTCGGAAGGCTCAGAGGTCAGCTCCGAGAGTAATGAGGACGAGGCTGGCGACAGGCTTGAAAGGGAACTCGACTTCTTGTACGAATCCTATCAGCAAAGGAGGGAGGAAGCGGACGCAAAAGCGCGAGCAAAGCGAGCAAGAAGAGAAAAGGAAACAGATGAATGGGAAGGTCTATCAGATGACGAAGCCACATCTGCCGATGGAGTGACTGACGCCGACCATGACGACGAAGAGGACGGCTATCCTATGAAACAAATCCCGAAAAGTGATGGTCTTTCCACCAAGGCGGCTATGTTTTTCGACCAAGACATTTTTCAGAGTCTGGGCATTGACGATGAACAAGAAGACTTGGACAAGGACAGCGCAATTGAGATGGACGATGATTCGTCAGACCACACGAACCGTTCCGCCGCAAAGGCCCATACATCAAAAGAGCAGCAAGACAAATCCCTCAAGCCAGCATTGAAAAAACAACGACCATCAGCCCAAACCGCAGATGATGAATCGGAATCCGAGGCTGAGGCTACAATTAAACCATCTACCTCTTCCACTACAAAGCCTCCGCGACCCGAAGACCCATTGACACCATCCGGCCATTTGGATGTTGACATAATCACCGCGGAAGCCATGACACTTGCGCACTCCCTCGCGACAAAGGAAACCACAGCCAAAGACCTGATCGATGACAATTTCAACAGATACACCTTCCGCGACACCGATGGACTCCCCGACTGGTTCTTGGACGACGAAGACCGACATTCTCGCCCTATCAGACCCATCACAAAGGCCGCCGCAGCAGCAATCAAGGAAAAGCTGCGCGCGTTGAATGCCCGGCCCATCAAGAAAGTCCTGGAGGCCAAAGGGCGGAAGAAGATGAAAGCGGCTCAGCGGCTGGAGAAGCTTCGCAAGAAATCGGCACTGTTGCTCGAAGACGAGGGCGTGAGCGAAAAGGACAAGGCCTCGACCATTTCGAGAATGATGGCGCGCGCGGCCAAGAAGGGGAGGCCAAAGGAGAAGGTCAAGCTGGTCGTCGCGAGAGGTGCGAATCGCGGTGTTGCTGGCCGGCCGAGGGGCGTCAAGGGCAAATACAAGATTGTGGACGCGCGGTTGAAGAAGGATGTGAGGGCGGAGAAGAGGCTCAAGAAGTTGAAGAAGTAGCAACCCCGTCAAGCGATACATGCATAGCACTTGTGGACAACAGCACAGTGGGAGCCACAGATTGTCAGCTTCTTGGTTGATTGACGATCTCCGTGTGTTTTAAATTGGCAGAGCATGTCTGTCTCTTTCTAGTTCTTCGCAGTCTACACATATTTTTATATACTGACCGCCAATGCTGTGTTGATGATCAGTCCATGTGCTCCGAACGGGGGGAGACCATTCTGTCACCGACGACCTGTTTTGACAGTTTTAATTTGCGACGCCAGTTGCGTGCCTGCCTATACCATAGTCTCTATCCCTATAGGATTGGGATTGCGCCGGCTAAAAAGGAACCAAAACCGTCCCATGCTCAGTGGGTTTATAGTACATCACCAGCTTTTTTGCTTCAAGTCTCCTTCGCCACCATCCAGCCATGAACTCTTTGATGGGCAACCAAGGTCCGCGTCTCTTTGCATAAGAAGTGGTAGGTCACACGTAAACGGCTCTGACCTGCCGCGGCCTTTGCCAACGGCATCAAGCTGGTCGAGCAATCAGACCGTTGTGCTCTGTAGAGTTACCGTGCATTGCCATTAGTGGTGGTCCTGCTCCCCACACTAGCTTGACCACTCGAGATGCACGGGAGATCTCTCTGCGGGGTGTGAAACCGGCTTTCATTCAGGGAATGAAGTCTCTGTCATTCCTCTGAGGGCGTCTCTGTCCAAGGATGTTCACCATCCTCCGATACCCCAGCGGCCTTCGTCCTCTTCGCCCTCATCAAATTTGTCCAACTCACTGCCATCGCCGGAATAACCAATAAAGTCCCGATTGTCGTCAATCAAGCGTCCATACTCCAGAAGTAACCTGAACATGTACACCTCAATATCTTCTCGCCTAAGCACCTTGTTTGCCCACTCGCGACCCTGCCGAGCGAGCGTCTGTGCCTCTCTGTCATGCCGAGCAATAAAGACCCGCGGATTCAACTCTTCGCCTTCCTCGGCGTGTTGTTTGTAAGGTTTGCCATATCCAATAAAATATGTGAGGAGTCCGTAGATATCGTCGTATCGGTTGTCCACAGGAACAAAATGCCGCCATGCTAGAAGTCGACTGTCGTGCCATTCACGAAAGATGGTTGCTTTGAATCCGAGACTCTTGCTTTGCAGGAAAGCGTGCCAACGCCCGGAGAATGAATGTCCGTCGACATCAATTAAGTATCTCGACTTAAATTGTGAAGTAAGCGGAACTTGTGGCTTCCAAGAGAACACGCTGTTGTAGAAGGAACAATTAGGGAGGCAGGACATTGGCTCGGTGAATCCGATATCGCTATGGCGTTCGGCAAATTGTGATGGCTTGAACCGATCATAAAGCTCATAAGTAGTGTTCACTTTGCCCGGTCCATCGTCTTTTTCGGTTAGAGTTTTGACTTCTTTGCCAGTCATTTGCATGTACGTGCCGTTGAATAGCTGAACAAGTCTCTGTCGGTGCATTCTGTCCCAGTTATCCTCGAGCTGGACACCACCCGAAGTGACGCCGCGCCAAATGGTATTATCTTGCTTATCGCGCCAATCGACATCTTCCTCCCCATTATAATCATACCGCTCATCATGCTGGTAGTACATGTTTGCTGGAAAGAGTATGTCGTTGTTGACACTGACCTTGCATTCGCCGAAGATGGGCACCAGCTTGTGAGAGGCGATGACGCTGCTTGCCGAATATAGCATACCGTGTAGATCCTGAATTGTGGGGCCCACTGTACACAGATCAGTTGAGAGGTTGAAGTTCTTCACAAACCCCAGCTTGGGCTCTTTGTACAAAGCATCTGCCTCGGCGACAGACATCTTCGCCCGTGCAGGGGATTCTGGGGGACAGCCTTTAGCGGCAAGATTCATGTACTGCTTGCCAGGAGCAAATATCCAGTCTTCACTGAGTCTGGTGGAGTGGTCGAGTTCCTTGTCTTCGATGCTCATATCCAGGAGTTCTGGTAGATCCTTGGTAAAGCTGTCGGTGACTTCGGGTGCCATGACACGTGTGTGGTACTCCTTTTGTAGAAACTCTTGCATATCCTCCCATGGCACGATCAGACGCGGTTGATCCAATCTGTTCATGGGGATATCCATGTCGGGGAGGAATTTGATGCACTTCTCGATGACTTTCTCCATGGTTTCAGATCTCCAACTCGGGTTGTCCACCCTGACCACCTTGTGATTGCGGATATGAATGACGGATACTCCAAAGTCAGGGTTCTCCCACATATGGGCAGCGTGGATGCGGATCACGGACGCATTGATGGCCCAGAAGGGGCGCAAATCGTCCATGATTTGGTCAAAATCGTCGATGTTGAACACGTTCCGTTTTCGCGCGAACTTATACCAGTCTTTAAATCCCGGTGGAGGATGTCGGCCAAATTTGCTTCTATATTTTTCCACTGTCTGCCTAAATGTTGTCGAGATATCGGTTTCGTAAGTCCGCCATTCAGCATCGGCTTCCTGCATCAACTGCGCAATAGGATGTAAATCGAAGTGCTCCACGGGTTGCGATTGGGGAGGTGTTGGTTT
>WJFF01000059.1:81416-91820 GCA_011800825.1 Fonsecaea pugnacius | reverse complement strand
TGGTGAACCAGGTACTGGACGAAATTGGTGTCGACCTGAATAATGCGGTAAGAGCAATATCACACGTCGAAATGCTCGACGCTAATCCTATCGTGCAGCTAAGTGAAACACCAACTGGCATACAGAAAGCGGCAGTACCGGAGAGCCGCGTTGCTCAGGCAATAGGTGGAGGAGGTGAGGATGATGACTTGCAAGCTCGTTTGGATAGTCTGCGAAAGTAGGACTAAGAGCAGGAATATTTGGAAGGCGGGTCTGCATGTTCAGCACGGCGCTTGGGAGTTAGAGTAGACGGCATTCGCCTTGGTCTATTTTCGTATAGCAAAGAACTCTACAATCACATCCAATAGCCCAGTAAGGCTTTACCACCGATACAATGTGTCTTCCGGTTGGCCAATATACAGCGTGAGGTCAAATATTTTCCAGAGTGGCCACGAGGAAACAAAGGCCGCCCGCCCCAGGATTTAGAGCTGTTTGAAGGAGTCAACACCGTTTCTTCAAATTCGAATTATATATCTTGATAACTACTGATAGGAGCTTACATATGGTAGCTCCACAAACTAGGTAGCACCGACCGAAATGTGAAAGTATAGCATTCTGTTTCCATTCACCAAACCACCGTCCTGCCGTCCATCCAAATCCAAGATCGGCTGCCAGCGTCGATGCCCTGACCCATTATACCCGTTAAAACCCAGGGACCATGTGAACGAACTCCTTTGCCGTTATGATGTGACCGTATATCATCTGCTTCCTTTCATTTTCTTCAGTTGGTCTGGATCACGGTGATGGGTTGGCCGAGAGGCGCGCCAACGTTGCTGAAAGCACCTTGGTAGTTTCCTAATCCTCTAATCAGTACTCGCGCAAACTGAGAAAGCGAGAAATGTGTCTGTGAAAGGGAGACCTTGTGATGGCACGTACCAGGAGGAACATAGTTGCAAACCGTGAAATATTGAGTGAACTCGGCGTTAGTCACTCCATTAGGACAAAACTGCGTCGCGCAGCCCACTTGTTGAGTACCCTTCCACACAATCTGGGAGAAATGGCCCCATTTGGAGAAGTTGGTGGTGTCTGCATTGTCTACACCATAAGGCAGTGGGTAGTAGGGCATCTCGCCGTTGTACATATCGTTACCAATCATGGCGGGTACTTGCGCAGGGGTGTATCCGGCGCCGATGTTCTGACCGTAGCCACCACCTCCAGCGGCGCTGCGAAAGAGTGAAACGTGTTAGCGCATGTGTAGTCAATGACGAAAGAGAGGACAGAAATACTTACGTATTGTGAGCGAAGACACAGCTGGCAGCAATTTCTGCGGCAATTGTTGCTTGGCTAGCTGACCAGGTCAAATCTGCAGCAGAGTGGTTGCGTCGGTGAACGTTATGGGCCAGGAGGATGCCGTCAATATAAGATAGAGAGCGAACGTCAACTGTGACAGTTGCGCCTGGCGCAACTGATGTAGTCGAGGAGGTAGTCGTCGACGAAGTGGAGGCAGAAGTAGTGGTTGAAGAGGACGAAGTGATTGTCGAGGAAGTTGACGAGGTCGAGGTGGTGGTTGACAAGGTCGTACTAGTGGAAGAAGTGACGGACTCGGAGCTGGAGCTTGAGCTGGTCGTGCCCCCAATAGGACCAAGAGAAGAGCTGGCGGACGTGCTGCTGGAGCTAGTCTCGCTTGTCATAGTGGACGTCGACAAAGTACTGCTGCTACTTGAAGAGGTCGTCGTGCTTCCCCCGATGGGACCAATGTCACTGCTGCTTGAAGCAGACGTGGTGCTAGTGGAAGTAAAGGTGCCGCCGACGACTGAGCTGCTCGACGTGGTCGAGAAGCGTGAAGTAGTAGTACTGGTAGAACCACCGATGGGACCGCCAGTGCGTGATGAGGACCTTGAGGAAGAAGAGGTCCTGGTGTTGCCGCCAGGGCCCCCAGTCGGCTGAGGGTTGAGCCAATCCGTCCATAGCTCAGGCGCTGTATTCGTTGGAGCACGGCCATTGATGGTCGTGAACCTTGTCTGAACTGGTGCCGCATCGTTCTCGTCGTCCGAGTTCCAGTTTACCCATGACATACCATCGGTAGGCAGAGGACCCGTCCAGATCGTTGTTGTCACTCCGGGTTTACGACCTCCCGGAGTTGGCCCTAACTCAACCACGATGCCGGTCTTGGTGGTTACGGTACCCGCGGTGGTGTAGACTGCCACTATCGGGCCTGCCCTGGTAACAGGACCTCCACCTTGGCCAGGAGGACCAAAGTCCTGTCCTCGAGCAATGGGCGTGACCTTGACTTCCCCATCGCAAGGGCAGGATTGAACTAGTCTTGTAGCAGTTTCCGTCACAGTGACGTCCCTGAATTGGTCCAACCAGGAGCCCAGCGCCTGACCACTGGCGGCCAGCACAACAAGGGTCGTTGTAGGGATCTTCATTTTTGGGAATAGTGCTTTGTGATATTGATTGTGTCGTAGGGTGGTAGGTTGGTTCCGGCAAGGTCAAGCCGGAAAACAGGTCGAAAAATAACAACTCGCAAAGGGAACGAATATGGTGAGACCGAGAGAGAAACCAATGGAAGGTGAAAAGTATGAGGATTGAGAAAACATCGCTGCGTCCAAGACGTTTATGTATACTCGGTTTTTCTCCTCGCCCCTGGACCAGACCGCGCATTGTGTTGCGAGGGCTGTGCCGAACAATCTATTCGATGCTGTTTTGCAGGTGGGTGAGCCAAAAGAGATTAGACAGCTGAAGGAGACTGCTGTCATAACAACTGCACAAGGGCCATAGGCAAATAACCTCCAAGCTCAGCGATCTAGAGCGCGTCAACAGAACGGAACGCACCGAGAACGTAAATTCAATCAAAGAACAGGTCGTCAAGGAAACCATAATTGAGCCTGGGATAGAACAGGTTCTGTTCCAATGACAGAAACATTACCGAAGAGGTGTAGACGTTGTGTTGATCATTGGACCTCAGACTGTGCTCATACAGATGAGTTACAAAAGGGGTCCGGATCAAGGAAATGGGACGATCCCAGCCGTCTGGGTGGTGGGCAAATGCTTACTGTCTGGTACGACTTGAATGCTTGGTCTGGAGCTTACCGACCATCCCCAATGGCCTGAGAGACGTCGAGGACGTGACACATAAGAGGCAAGAGATTGCGGGCTGTTGGATAGACATTAAAGTGGGGTGTGTAACAATAAACTGGTGTGGGAACTGCTTGAGTCTATCGATTGCTCTATTGAAATCTTCTCGCGATTAGTTTGGTGGAGAGCAGAGTGTAAATGCTGCAGATGACCCTGCCGTCTAACCTTCCCACATAGGTAGGCTGGGGAAACAAACCACATGGTGGTGTGGACAAAGGCCGTCAAAGACGTCAAAGACGTCAAAGCCTCGGCAACAGATTTGTATCGCGCGTGTATCTCGTACATCGGCTCCAATGTCACCCATATGGACAAATGAGGTGGCAGATCAAGATACCAGGAGTTGTCTGTGGCGATGCCCGTCGCGGGTGACATTGTCCTTGCTGTGATGCCAGGTGAAACCGGAGTGTTGATGTCCCGTACAGCAATTTGCGATTGGGGTAGGATGTCAAGCGCCTCATCTCAACAGCATCTTCTTTGTCGATATTGCACTGTAATAGTGTTCGCAATCTGTTTACGTTGCGCGTGAGGGAAATCTTAATACACGCGTTCGAAAACTCAGGGGAAGCTAGGAAGCCAAAAATGCCAAGAAGATCTACATCGGAGAAACATTACTCCACAAGGCCGTACATGTCAAAGTTTGTGATTGGCTGCAGCCTGACTTCACCCGCAAAATGCAGGTGATGCCCAATTCTGCGACGGGGGTGTAAAGGAACATCCCAAAAATCGGCATGGATGGGAAGCGTTCCTGGTCAGTCTTGTTCAATCCTGCTCAATGTAGTCTTTGCGCCACTTTTCACCAACCGACTCCCCTCCAGCACTCTGCCAGCAATGTGTCGCGCTAGCACTGAAAGCAATGGCTGATTGTGGTGATGACTTCGTCGTCCACTCTAGAGTCCAGGGGCGGCCGTTCCTCTATCCATGGGTCAGTGGCCTCTACCTGCTCCTTTTCGCCATCTCACTTTGCGCATAGAACCGCCGCCTCCGTCACCTACATGGTATATCTCTGCGAAATCTGCATGTAACCTCGAGCAGTCCCAAACGACAGGGCAGAACGACTACCGACGACGACGCTCCCTACAACCTTGTCAGCCCCGCCAAGCGCGCGTTGCATGAAGAATCTAGCCAATCGCACCTAACTCACTCGCGTTCGTTCACAAACCTCCCCACTGCCCTCGACGAAGCTTCAATTTCCGGTGGTCCTCAAAGGGCTGCCACTTCCTTCGAGAGAAATGAGAAGGGACAAACCAGACCTGGCGGGGCGAGACTTCGCAGAAGAAGCACTCTGCATTGGGCTACGACCAACCCTCGCATGCGTCAGTCGACCCTGGAAGATATGGTCGTCAAGCGCCTTGCGGATACATGGGTATCAGTACATTGCGCAGGCATCTCCGAACCTATATACATCAGCGAGGTCATAGAAAAATCCATGAATCCGAGCTTTGCGTTCTTCGATTTGGACAACAGTGGGCCGATGATATCAAGGTCAGACGAGTGCACTATTCGGGTTTGGGCCCGGCCTTCCAAGACGGAAGAGTACTGTTTGCTGGTGGAATTGGACTTGAACCTGCGATCTTTGCAGTTCATTGGACGAAGCCTGGAGAACTTCCACCATCCTTTGCCTCAAAATTGCGTCTTGCTACATCTATCTGATGGAATCTACACCAGTTTCACAGACCTGCCAGTGGAGCCCCATCCTACCGTTGAGCACTCGGTTGACCATAGAGCCGGCAGGAGCAGACCGGGCACCACGTTCGATGCACTAATGCAGCTTGCGAACCTGGATGAGTGTATTCAAGATGCCATCAAGGTACGCTCTCAGCTTGAGGAGGATATCAACAAAGTCCTCGCCAACGCACGCGTATTCACCGTTCCGGAGGAGGCACAGCCTGAGATTGATGACGAGAACCCTCAGGCAGAGGCGGCTTTGGCTGCCGAGCAAAGGCAACTGAGGCAATCGAAAAAGCAGCGAGAAGAATTACTGGGATCCTTGGAACAACAGAGGAATGCTCTTGCGATGGGCCGCGAGACCGAAGTCGCATCCAAGGCGTTGGTTGAAGAAAGGGAAAGGGAATCCAGGGAGCTTGAGGCTCAGCTTAAACAGATCGGAGCAGACTCCAGCGGTCAAGTTAGACGAATATGCGAGACGCTTCTTGCTATCTTCCCAATCGAGCCACTCAAAAACCGGACGCTTCAGTTCACGATCCGCGGTATCCACCTTCCGAATTCGATCTACAACGACACGAACCGAGACGAAATTGCTGCAGCCCTTGGATTCACTGCTCAGTTGGTGCATCAGTTGGCGCTCTACCTGTCTATTCCTTTACCATATACAGTCGAACCGTATGGGTCCGCATCCTACATCATTGATCCGATATCGATCGGACTTAGCCAGCGAAGATACCCGCTGCACCCAACAACCGTTCCTTACAAGTTTGAATATGGTGTCTTCCTGTTGAACAAGGACATTGAGTTTCTGATGAACCGACAAGGCCTGAGGGTCCTTGATATTCGACACACTCTTCCAAACCTCAAGTACCTGCTTTATGTATTGACCGCAGGTACAGGTGAGATGCCCTCACGGAAAGCTGGTGGTGTCAGAGGATTGTTGGGAGGTCGCATGACACCAGACATATTACGAAGAGCTAGCGAAGACAGTGTCCGCAGTCTACCGACGCCTCTGAAACAACAACCCGACGACGTGAAGACCATTGTTGATGGTAGAGAAAAGGATACTGATCCCTTTGTAACAACATCCCCGGCAGTGGGTCTGCCCTATCGACAAGGCTTCCGAGGGACAAGAAACAGGTGACAAAAGTCGGACTCAGCTTTTGGTGTGACTAGGGGGATAACAGTTGATCCATGGTCTGTCTCTGAGTGTCTGGCAAGGTCACTGACATGTCACTGCCTCTGATATGGTTGTTACCTATCGAAGCAGGTCATTGATGGACAGTGAGTAAGTGACACAGGTCCGATCACGCGTAGCTACTGCACGTGTTCCATAGTGACTTTCAAAACACAGTCCGCGACAAGAAAAATCACGTCGAGATTCTGCTGATGCGACTTCTCTAATTCCCTCTTTGTAGTTCTTTCTCAAGCCATCTCAGCGGCATCATGGATGACCAGTACTACTCCGGGTGGACTGGGTCCCCAAATGTCCAGTACCCCGATAACGATACGTATGAGGCATTGATGGAAAGTGTCGCGGTCGGAGATCTCGACGATCTAGATCTGGATGCGTTGCTGATGAACGATGTTCCTGCACTACCCACAGCCTTGCCATCAGCCATGCTAGACATGTCTAGTTTCGATCGCGGAGTTGATGGAGGTGTGGCGCAGCAGATCAGTGGCGGAGCCACCATGGCGGGGTCTAAGCTCGGCTCTCTCGAGCTACTCCAGCCTCAGCCTCCGCTTCCGCTTGGAATCGCTCCTTCGGACGGCTATCTCGGTGTCGGTGTCGCAACTCTCTCTCCATTCCAAGCTACTGCTCCACCTTTTGGCAGTGCCTTACCTGCTATGGCCTATAATGCTCATCCCCAATTGTCTACAAACAACGCGATCCATTCAAACACCCTAAAGGACAGCACTTCACCAGAGCCCAGCGACACTAATGCGACGCAGGGACTTCGCGAGGGCAAGCCTCATCGGCGAGGCTACCAAGCCTGCCAAAGATGTCGCGAGCGCAAGGTGAAGTGTGACTTGGGCAGTACGTTACACGGATGAGAGTTGTTCGCATGGCCACTAACGATGTCGTGTTTCAGGTGTCGATGCGCCCATGGACCCCCCTTGCAAGCGATGCCTGCGCGAGCGTCTGAATTGTGAATTTGCGCCCACCAGAAAGAAGCAAAAGAAGTCGGATGGCACAGCGAGAGACGTTTCTGAAACACTTGACAATGGTGACGCCCCAACGATAAGTGACGGCATGTCCCCTTTCGGTCTTCCATCTGGTTCCCGACAGTCAAGTTCTGCCTTGCCGACGACAAACGGCTTCACGCGTCAATCTTGGTCGCCTCAGGTGTCTCAGAACCTTGGAGCATCTGTCACTTCCCAACCTCACGACGACTCACATCGCTCTCACATTTCTTCCATGTATCACACATCAACAAGGAACAAACCTGCATCCGACGTGCAGCTGCACAGTCAGGTAGCCGCTGCAACTTTGGGCGCCCCAGTATCGAGTACTCAAGACAGTATCATGCTCTTAGTTGATGCCGCAAATGTCTTTGAGGATGTCGCTCCAGGTGACAAAGATAGCCCACTCTCTGATCGCGGTGCACGCAAGAAGACGATGTCGAGTCTCGGCCGTGGTGGTCCTGAGGAGCCTCCCGGAGTAGGCTTAACTCCAACTGAACAAGCAGAACAGGAAGCGGGTCTGAAGACTTGGTCACAGATGCGCTTTGTCCGCAATGGATGGTTCACTGCTTGGGAAGCCATGAAATACGTTGAATATTTCTACCAGAAGTTGGCCCCCATGACCCCCGTCGTGTTCCCTGATTTCAGATCACCCATCAAACATCATGTTCTGCTCGCTGATGAGCCCATTTTAGCGTTGGCTATTCTCGCCATTGCATCACGTCATATGCGTCTTTCTGGCCATGCCGCAATGTCTCGATCATATCAGATCCATGATAAGCTCTGGACTCACCTCCGTCGCCAAGTGGAGCGGCTTCTTTGGGCCCAGGAACAATTTGGGGGTGGGTTCTGTGGAGGTGGCAGTAATGCGAAAATCCGTGAGTCCAACACAGGGCAGATCACATGGCAAGGCAGCCTGCGCACTTTGGGCACCATCGAAGCTCTTCTGTTGCTTACCGACTGGCAACCACGTGCGCTACATTTCCCTCCGGGCGATGACGAGAATGGTCTTCTTGATCACAGCCTGGTCGTGACAACCGAAATGAATGCCCAGGCATCCGCACAACAAGATGAACCAAGAGGCACGAGAGACTATGACGATCTGCCATATGCAAGCTGGCTTGAACCTGCGTGGAGGTCCGACAGGATGTCGTGGATGCTTCTTGGCCTTGCTCAAAGTCTTGCGTTTGAACTTGGTGTCTTCGATACGAATCACTTCTATTGCCGTCATCAGCATGGCCCCGAGTCTGATTGCGCGCGGAAAAGACGAATTCGACGCCTGGTGCTCGTTTATGTTGCACAGACAAGCGGCAGAATGGGTGTTCAGTCTTCGCTTAATGTCGACGAGTGGGAAACTGACGAGGTCTGGGACAAAAGCAGCCCGAAGCAAGACCACCCGATTGATGTTATGCAAGAATGCTGGGTTCGAGTAGCCAAGATCATGAACCAGGCCAATCGGCAGATATTTTCGTCCCATCAGTTCACTAGGGAGTTGACAACAACTGGACGGTACAAAGAAGCAATTGCCAACATCGCCCCTCTACTCCAGCATTGGAAAACCGAGTTTGAGAAAGTGAAAGCGCACATCCATCCAGTCATGCAATGCATCTTGCTTATTGAATATGAATATGGTCGCCTGTACATCAACTCACTCGGCCTCCAGAAGGTTGTCGAATCCTGGGTCGAAGGCGGGGCGACCATGCGCAAGGCTACCCTGCTCAAGATTTCGGAAGAGAACAAGCCCTTCATCGATGAAGTCACTGAAGCTGCCCTCAACATCCTCAGCCTCGTTATTGACGGCATCGCAGCCAGAGGCTTCCTCAGAGACGCGCCTGTCCGTACCTACCTTCGAAGCCTGTCGGGCATGATGTTCACTCTCAAGGTGAGAAGAAGTCCTTTTCTTCACTACTTGTACTACTGGTCACTAACCCTTGTCGTGCGCAGCGTTTCAGCTTAGGCACCCACGAAGGATTGGTGCGAAAATGTCTCCAGCAGCTCGATCAGATCACCGAGCTTTTGTCCAAAGAAGTCGTTGACGACGTGCACCTGGCCTCGTCAACATCTCGACTCGTGCAAAATATAGTACGCAACGTAAAGCAGTCGATGATCCGAGTCCAGCACCCTGGTACCGGATCTGCAGGTCCAAGCCGGGAACAGTCCCGCCCACAATCTCCGCATCCTCATGGAGTTGATGGCGCAAATGATCAGTCGCAACAACGGCAGAATCCCCACCAGCCACAGCAACATCTGCATCAAGATAGCAACTCGATCCAACCCAAGCTTGAGTTCTATGTGAACGACCCTCTTGCTGGCATTCAAGCAAGACCAATGGCAGACTTGGATTCCCAGACATTTGTGCCGCCCCCGAATTTCGGTGGAGACCATGATATTGATTTCCCCCTCCCCGATGATGTCAACATGAGCTCTGCGATGGCCGATCTTACGGGCGATTGGCTTGCTCTACCCCTCGACAATCTTTGGGGAGGTGACGAAGCGATTGTGGACCAAGGATTTGGTGGCATTGGTCCGACACTAGGTGGTCGTGACTTGCTTGAAGCGATTACCAACCGAAACTACAGTCAGATGCCGTGGGGTAGCAACACTTTTGGCTATGGAAACATGTGACGTGGTAGATAGATGTGCGTTGGAGCTTTTGCTTTGCAAGACCTCTTTCGACGCGACTTTGTGAGACCGTGAAGGAAAGAACCTGGGGGCCATTCCCGGGAAACTCGATTCTTGCCCGCCAAAGCATGAAAGACCCTGAAAACTTGAGGGACGTATACTCATGATACTCCTGGCGGTTTAGATAGCCTTTCTAGAACAACAGAGTGCCAGCTGAGATAGTGCGCCAGTGCAATCCGCGTACCTCGATTGGTCTTTGAATCTAGCCAATGCACCGAGAATGGAAATATCATACTTGTTGCTCTCCAGCCCTCACCTACTTGAGTCTTTATGTTGTGTTGGAAAGATCGGCAAGCCCTGGCTAGTATGCTGGGACAGTATGTTACTCGCTCAGATACATGTCGGATGGCATAGCATGGGCATAGTCAAGTGGTAGTTTAGACATTGAATGCATCTCTCTGCTCGGTATACCTGGCTTGCCTGGCTACTTTGCTGTAAACTCTGTACAAAAACCCTGATTAAAGACTGCCTCGATGTGGCCGGCTGGTGATCGGTATACCAGTAAACATGGGAACGCGAATTATTATTGGGTTGCAGGATTTCTCGTAGGATCAAGGCACGAGTTTCCCTGCATGGCAACCTCGGCTCTTTATTTTGGCGAGGCTGCGCGTTAAGGTTGTCGGTTAAGGTTATCAATTGAGGGACTGGGCGCCTGATCAGATCGTACGTGTAGGCAGGGCGCTGTCCTCCAAGCTCGACGAGCCTGCGGAGGAGTGCATTCTGCTCTTGCAGAAGAGTACTCGGTACACGCCGCCG
>WJFF01000059.1:56616-81198 GCA_011800825.1 Fonsecaea pugnacius | reverse complement strand
AGACATTGGGTCGCCATGTAGGTCGACGGCCGAAGTTGTCTTTTGATGACCCATTTTTGCTGTCGGAATCTTTTCCGCCGGTCTTGGTCCCCCTTGCGCTTTGTTGAGCGTGTCGCTCACGCTCTCTCCCTCAGTTGTTGTTTTAATTGGACAATTTCAACCGCAACTCGAACTGCTGCACTGAGAACCCGAAATCTGATTGGGGTTAGCGCACTTGGCATTTAGCACTTGGCAAGTGACTTCCACGCCCCTTCTGCGGCCTTGCGATCTCCTCTCCCTCTAGCCAATTCGAGGAAATTGGTTCAACGGACCTCAGATGGCATATCTGACTTATCCTTCATATTCTCCTAAGCAGAATTTAGACCCTGCCTCATAAACAAGAAATGCGTCCTATCAATTGTGCCGACTCTGTAAGGACACATCAACCGCTGCCCGGGCTAGCAAACACCGCCACTCCACGGCAACCACTACTTCTTGTTTCCTGAGCGAAGCCTTGACCGGGTGTGGGTCTGCGAAAATGTCATCTAAAATTCTTGGTCTGTCCTGTTCTATCAATTGAGGAAAACGCACAGCAAGAGCGGAGCAGGAATTCTTTACCGATTTCTTGCAGCGATCGGCACTTCGTCGCGATAAAGAACAAATACATGAATACTACCCCCAACACGTCCGCAAAGGTACAGACTGTAGAACTTCCAGCCGCCATTCGTCATCCCAACTGGAGCCGCATAGGCATTGATGAAGCTAACAACGTTTGGCCGTAAGCCGCTCGTCACTATCATATCGTCGGTCCCAATCCGGTTTACACAATGCAAGACGCTGGTCAATTAATACTAGACTCTCGCTGTATCAACCTTGAACCGCCTGATAAAGTCCCGGGTTGACATTGGAAAAATTCAAATTCCTCGAGTATGCGGCGAAAGGCGCCTCAATTGCCTTTGCCCTCTTCTTCGCTGCCTCTTGTGGCTTACATATAGCAGCGTTGGTACATTTTCCAAACGGCATAGTGGCATACCTTGGATCCATACGCAACATCTCTTCCCTGGATTTCTCTCACCAGAATTTGTCAAGAGGGACCACAAGTCAGTCTTCTGCACATGGCCGCTCCCTTCCGCCTTCATTCTCACCACGGCCGGATATCTGTTACAGAATCACGGCACAGGGAAACTATGCACAGGACCTAGACAGCACGGTTCAAGGTCTGTTCTATTGCGCTGCGTGAGTAGGATATGAGTCCTTGCGTCTTTTATTTCCCCCTTCTTTGGCATTCACTATCTCCGACTCTCTGACAGGAGCTAACAGCTGTTAATAGACTCACCATCATCCTACCCCACCAACTCGGCCTACTGCACACCAAGGTGTCCCGGCCCAATGTGATCCGGGGACCTCCAGCCCTTCACTTCGTCGTCGTCGTGACGTGCTTCAACGCGGCCAGCATCTCGACCTTGTCGCAGGGTGCAGCGATGTACTTCAACGCGGGACGCCCGCCCCAGCGCTATCGCCTCGTGCCTCGCTCTCCTCAAAGCCTGCCTCATCTTACAAATCGTTCTGGACGCCGCCATGCTCTGCGTTCTCTTCCTGCTTCACCAATGTGTCATATCATGCAACCTTGGACTCTGCTGAGATCCCTGAGTAAAGAGACTGGTGACCCCAGACGTAATAGTGAGGGCAGAGCAACCCCAGACAGTCCCTCCAGGCCCTCAAAGTAATAACACAGTACAGTCAAGTAAAAAGGCTATTTCTCGTCCCTACGGCTGGTTGCATGATTGATTGCATGGTGCATGGATTGGAGGGTAAAGTTACTCTGGCGAGTGATTGTTTTCCCCGTGTTAGAGTAGGTATGGCGAGAAGGTCGTTAGATCTAACTTTTTAGCCTCAAATTAGCTTGTTGTGTGCCTTTGTCAGGTGCAAGGGCCCCGGAGCGCACAAGAGGAAAGAGCGAAGACGGCCCCGCCACTGTCCGCTTCGCCATCTTCGAACTTTGCGAACTGCTTCCGCTGATCACAGTTCTGCCCACTTGTGTCCCTCATGATATGTCTGCTTGTATGTCTATGTTCGAACATCATTTGCAATTATCTTATTTGAACACCACCGTTAACCTCCCCCAAACTGCATTGCAATCCAACCGCATCATCTCGGTCATGCTCGCATGACCACAGCCCGCGGCGCGTCCGCAGCCGTGCAAACCTCCTCCGAGTCTCGGTGCATTGACAATGTGGAAAACGGAGTTGTTTGTTGGCGCTATACAACTACTACAACGGTAGTCGCGGCATGTCCGCTGATGCTTCCATCAGTGCTCGCCAACTATGGGGCCAGTCGAGCACCACCCATACCAGTCGGACCGTGACCGATTCTTGGTGCACGCCTTTAATTCTGCCCAGTGGAGGTGTGCGATAACTGCAGAGTCATGCATATGTGTGAGACCAGCCGCTGATGCAGGAGACAGGTATTTTTATCTTCAATGACGATACAACAACTACTCTCTCGGCCAAAGTCACCTTCAAACTCCCTTGCGAAAATCCCGAGTCCATCATCAGCCCTGACACCACTGGCAACTCGTCAGTCATTGGCTTCTCCAACCCGTTCTATGCCTCGATATCGCCCCAGATATTCGCCCTTGCTACCGCGACAGTAATCAGCTATATTCTCGTCATCCTCATTTTCATCACCCCGAGGACGTTCTATGTTGGAAGTCCGGGAGGAGGCGGTGCCCGCTTTCTGGGTCGGCGTGGCATGATAACAGGGTCATATGGATCGTCCTCTATCGTCGGCGTCGGACGGAGACCCTTACTCCAAAAAATTGCAGCCGTCACAGTGGCAATTTCTCTGACAATTGCCACGGCAGACACATTTCACGTTGCGGAGGAGCAATACAACGAGGGATATATCGACTCCAGCCTATTGGTTGACAATGTGGTGGATAGTTTGGAAATTCGCATCATCCGAGTCATCTCAGACACGTTCTTGTGGCTGGCACAGGTGCAGACGCTGATACGCCTGTTTCCGCGGCATAAAGAGAAAGTCACCATCAAATGGCTCGGATTTGCCATGGTATCCTTCGACACAATTTTCAGTATTTTGGATTCTTTTGTCAGTGGCAACCCAAGGACTAGGCCGAGGAGCTTTTCAGACGCTATTCCCGCCCTGAATTATTTGTTCGAACTGGCGATTTCGCTAATATACGCTTCTTGTGTGGTTTATTATTGTCTATCGAAAAGGCGATTCGCATTCTGGCACCCGAAGATGAAGAATATCTGCTTGGTGGCACTTCTGTCGCTGGTCTCGGTTGTGATTCCGGTCGTCTTTTTCATTTTGGACATATCGCAACCGGATTTGGCAGGATGGGGTGAATACATCCGGTGGGTCGGAGCTGCTGCTGCAAGTGTCGTTGTTTGGGAATGGGTCGAACGAATCGAATCGCTGGAGCGAGATGAAAGGAAGGATGGAATACTTGGACGGGAGATCTTTGACGGCGATGAGATGCTTAATATGACACCTTCGGAGGACGCAAGCTGGCGCGGGGACGATTCGAGGCCTTATCAAGATGGCAGTGGGCGTAAGGGGATGGCGGAAGGCATGGTCTCCCGGTATCAGCGCCTTCGTGCCCGCCTGCCTCTGCGAAGGAGGCGAAAGAGGCTTCCCGCAGACGGCATCGCCACTGGTACAGATGCAACTGATGCAATTGGTCAAACCGTCGGAGTATCACAGTACGTTATTCCTCCGCAGGTCATAACGCCCCCCAGCAGAAGCGACACGGGAAGCGCTGCGAGCACGGTCTATGCCGTACGATATCACAACTTGACAAGCCCGTCGCCAAACCCACAAGCTGAACTGCGGACCCACCCCGAACGACCTACCACTCTTGATGCTTCCAAAGTGTCTAACGATTCTGGGTCTTCTCCCTCTGATGCGGATAAGGAGCTCGCTTTGGAGACAGTACTTCCAAGAGCACCAGAGCCGCAGGGACGCAGCATTTGGCAGGCAATGCCAAACCCCTTTAAACGACGGCGATCTGATCCTCCAGCAGAAGTTGCTGACGCGCAGAATGCGACTGGCGTGCGGCGGTCACCAATCGACCGCACCCTCAATTTAAGAGAAAGAGTTGGGGCATTTGCTACTGCGCAAAGAGAGCGGCTTGCCAGTCGAGGAAACGTACTCGCATCTGCCTTGCCGGTCACAGTCATTCCAGCGCCAAAGAGTAATGGTAGGACATGGTCCCCAGACGATATTCGTGAGCGGTCCACAGACGGGACTTCTACCTGCAGGGAAACCGCAGATGCTTCAAGACAGCGCCCAGATAATCCTACAGGAAACTCGAGCGCTCCTGACTCGGCCGAAGCGGTTGACGTCTCCGGACCTCTGGACGGTCGAACCTGGTTTCCAGCTGAGGCACATATCCGCTCTCGAGTCACTCCAGGGCCTCAACGCTCTGATGGCGCAGCATTTCCTCTGAACCCTTCGGAGAGTCTCGTGGAGGTTCAGCGAGTTCCGCAAATTTACTTTCCTCGAGGCTCACTCACCATCTCCGAGTCAGAGGCCAGAGCTATCCGGATGGGCGATCCTTTCAGTGCAGCTTTGCCAAGGTCTGCAGCGTACGCTCGACCCTCGACCATCACGCCAATTGCAGAGGACGCAGCCGACGAGGTGGACAGTGACCTCCCACGCCCAGAATCACACCAGCCAGAGCCCTCTATGCCCCAAGCGCAAGAACAGATGGCTGAAAACACGGACGAGCCTCGACATGTTGACGTGGAATCATCTGCTCATGACGCAACTGTTGGGAACTCCTTGTCAGTCATACCCACGGCGGATCAGGCCCACGATGAGGAGCGTGTTTCAGAAACAGAGACGAATCAGGATGCCGATGGAAGAGACACCGGTGGCACGACGACGCAACGCATTTAGTTTGTTGCAATGACTGCGCGTATATGATATACACTACGTAATTTTCTCAATTCACCGTCAGCACGGTGAAACAAACAGGTGGAAGGGCAACAAGAGGCCCATGGCAATCATGAGGCTATACAAAACTAGTATGCGCTGACGTTAGTAAATTTTTGCTGCGGATCAGAGAGTGGGTGATCGGCAAATATGACGATTGGCTCCAAATTGTTCTGCCTGGTAGTAATAATCTTTTACTGGGTGCGTCGAGACTGCGCATACCCCTCGAACTAGGAACATGTCTTGACCATTCCAATCGTCGCTACTTTTCTTAATGACGCTACAGCATGACTTTGCGCGACAATCACCTGTATAGCAATGGTCCCGAAGTACAAGGCGCATTCGGCGTGGACACGCTCCCTCTCACCACAGTTGCCCATATCATCTCCTACCTCGAAGACGATGTCGCTTCCCTTGCGCGACTTTGTCGCACCTCACGCGTCCTTTGGTACATGACACTACCGCATCTATGGAGGAATGTCACTCTGAAATCATACCGCACTATCCGCTATAAGGACGAGGTGCCCGAGGGATTTGGGAGTGCAAGTCCTTTCTCCATGGGACTCAATGCCTTGGTAACGAGAAATGTGTCGAGTTTGGTTCGCTCACTGAGCTTGGACGGGGAATACAGTGCCTCCGATCTTTACGAATATTCAAGAGCTGGTCGTATTTCCGAGAGCATTATGATGCTGAACATCGCCCTGCGGGCTGCCGTTGACCAATGTACCCATCTCGAGCGGTTCCGATGGGATTTGGACGTTAGGATACAACCAAACATGTATGGTGGGCTGGCGAAGCTCTCGCGACTGGAAGAACTTTGGCTCCGTTTTCCTACGAATCGCTCTCCCCAACCGTCATACGATATCCCGGCTTTACCGAATCTCAAGTCCTTGACAATAACACACTACGACCCTCTATGTTTTCCCGATGACATTTCCACCCTGCTCCTCCACGCAACACGTCTCTCGAGCCTAATCATGCACTTCTCACCTCGTATGCGTGAGCAAGGGGAACCATCTGTTGTGCTTACGCATTTCTTTCGGAAAAATGCTGCCGCAAAACGAAAACTTCGTTTGCGTAAGATGGGCGTGTATAACCTTCTCGCCAATGCGGACACGCTAGAGTGCCTTGCTGCATTCGATACGAGCACCGTTGAGGATGTGACAGTGTTGAATACATTCGGGGTGGATGAGGATGTTCTTATAGCGGGGAGGGAAAGCGCAACTCATTTCATGGATCGCACATGGCATGTGATGATAAACAGCAAGGAACATCAACCGAGACCCAAATCCCTGAGGCTAGATCAATTGCATAAAAGACATGCGATGGATCTAGCCCAGTTCGTTGGATTGGAGAGGTTATATCTCGTCAATGCAAGGTATAAACCAAGCAAATCAAACGACACCATGGCAAAATGTAACGGTCAAGGTCGCAGCAATGGCGTTGGCGCTCTGGATCCTGCGTCTCCTTCTTCTGAGCACTCCCCTTGGTCTGGATCAATTGTCAACGGAAACGCCTCTTCTAGGAATACACCTGGCACCTCCGCCTCCTATTCAGCCACAACCTCCTTGAGGGACTTGTATATCACCAATATCTGCACCATCTGTGGTCCTACCCTTCAACACCTGATTTTACCTTCCCGTTGGCCTCTGCCGACCTCTATAACCGCCCGTCTCATCCGCTCGTGCCCCAATCTAACACAGCTGGCAGCCGCCATCGAATGTGCTGAGGACTCCCAGGTCGAGATGTTGCGCTTATTAATGCCATTTCTGAGTGAGCTGTGGGCTATCCGCGTGCTTACACATTCGCATTCACCGGATTGCGGACTAGGTGGAGAGGATGGCAGGAAGATCAGAGAAGCGCACGACAAGTTTGCGTGTCTCCCAGATTCTGTGATCGAGCAGAAGATAAGCGAGGCTTTGACCGAGCACAGTAGGTTGGGAGGACTTGAGCAACCGGATTTCCGAAAATTGAGGTATATCGGGCTAGAGAGCAAAGTTTGGGAAATTGGTGGAGTGGACGAGGCCATCGTTCGACGAGAAGTCGATGCCATAGAAGACGTGCGAGAAGTTGACGGGTCCAAGGAAGAGATTGTGTATCGGCGGCGGGTGAGGAGACTCGAGGAGAAAGACGTGCAACACGTTGAGATATGGAAGATGGATTCGCTGGACATTGTTTGACCTAACAGGGTTCAAAAGAGCGTCCTCTGGTCTTGAAAGGCCACAAGAATCTCTCTTGACGATTGGGTTGGACGTGTTGTCCGGGTTGACCAGGAGCAAACCTGACGGTCTTGCTGCAACACATCGACGACTTCGACCCTCGCTTCTTGCTCGTGTCTGCGGATCAAAACTTTCGCCGTGGAGAACACCGGCGGGAAGCGAATGCATCTTGAACATTGAGCATGGCAATGGCATACGTCGTGGTCGGGGGTACATGTCCTCGATGTAATGATGGAAGAGATGGAAATAATTAAGCTTATCGATGATGGCTACAGGACGAATTTTATGGAAAAAGGATATGGTAAGTTGGTTTATAGACTGGACTGGTAATTGGCAAGGTTGGACAATGTATTAGGACCAAAACGCAATATGTCCCTGGGTTCTTACTTATTGTGCATGACATATCCACCATCTATGGGGTTGCGAATGTATTGAGAATGATTTGATCCATCTGTGAACGACGCCCGGACCAAGATGTCTTTGGCCGAACATCATCCATGAGTGGTAACCACTGTTCCAGAAACACAATGCTGGTCGCCCTGGAGGGTTTCAGCCATCCATCCATTTGCATACATGAACTGGGCACCAGAACTCTCGTGCATGACTCGACTTTGGGCAGCGCTGGCATGTATGCACTTGACGAATTCGTCCCACAAAAACGACTTTCTCATGACAGTCTAGGGCCGGCCTGATCAATAACGTGGATAATCGCGTCGATAACCGTCATCTTCATCGATTGCAGGACCAAACGCCCGTCGGCACTTGAACGACCACCACTTCGACAGCGCGTAATAGACATAATTATCGGCATTGTTGGTGGATGGGAATGCCACGAGAGGTTGCATGGGGAGGGTGTTGACCTGCATGGCGTGAAAGGGACCATAACCATCCGGTGGAAACGGTCCCCTCCAGTCATCGATTACGCGTATGAGTTCCTCGTCCAAGGCAATAAAGTGCTCAAACTGCGGAATATCCTCGAAGAGGTAGGTCCAGTGGAAAAGCTCATGCAGCATTATCCCGCTGAGGCTTATCATGTAGTCGTTGTCGTGATCAAGCAGATTGTCACAGCCATACCCCGGTTCGGGAGCTCCAGTCGGATCTCTCGCCCAGGCTGGCGGATTTTCGATGTCGGCGAGGGATGGGTGACTGAAGGCATAATCGCAGACAGACATGAAGCCTGGGGGCCCCAGCTCGTCGATCCGCTGCTCGAAGTATGCCTGAAAACCCGGCATGACTGAACAGATTGGGTCGTATCTACCAATGGCGCTATTGTCATTGATTGATATTGTCAGGAGGTCGAATTTGGGGTTGACTTGGTTCTGCCCGAAGCCAGAGATGAATTGGTTGATATCGGCCGGATCTGGAGGAGGGCCATCGAGCGGGATGTTGGCGATGGTGTAAAACGCGTTCTTGACAAAGGCGGCTTCCTCTGGTTTAAAGTAGCGGAGGAACACCTGTTTAAACATGTCAGCCTGGCGTGTTATTGCCATCTTCACGGAGCGCAGATTCGTTTCACTCACAGGTTCGCAAGGGCTGAAGGTAACCGCCACCAGTCTCGCCAGCATTAGGGCTTCATGGAAACCCCAATGAAGGTCATTCTGTCGCTGTTCGGGGGTTTCGGGCAAGTCCTCCTCGTTGACGTTGCCGTTGCCCTGGTTGTCAAAGCGGAATCGAGGACCGTGAATCTGGCATAACGCGATTCGAACAATGAGCAAGAAGGAGAGTGTTGCTGAAATGTAAGGGAAACGCCTGAGCGAACGCATGATTCGAGGACAGGAAAGCAAGGTGGTTGAATCAACGCGTCTTGATCCGATCTTCCATCTAGGGGAGTTTTCCGGTGTGCGTTTGCTTTCGCGCTATCCTTATCTCTTCCTCTTTTATACCCGTCAAGAAGGGAATTTCTTCACGCTGTCCTCTAGGTGAAGTGAAGGCTTGCATCACTTGGTGACATGTCACTTTTGCCCGCTCGGCTGCCTGCGCAGTGAATGGGCATCTTTGCAGCTCCATTATCGATAGGATGTACGAAGTCGAGAATGCGGTATCATTCATGATGTCTACTGTATTCTTGTATCAAGCGAGATCCCTTTGGCCTTTATATCGGAAGCAGAGAGTTGTGGCCGGTGAGCTCTGCGCTGTCAATGGAGCATTTCCGCCCCCAAATTCTCGGCGCCGAAAACGCAAGACACAAAATTCCAAAATAAATAAATTCTGCACCTTGAATTTCTGATCTTCGCTTCATTTATTGCTCCATCCACTCGGCACAATGAAACCCTTCTTAGAAGCCCTCGGCGCCTGACCATCTCGAACCAGCGTTGAAGACCTCGAGCAATTATGCGGTTGAAGTGTATCAAGCGTGGCACCCTTCACCAGAACTCCATGTCTTCAACATCTAGTTTCGAGCTTTGTTAGACGCATTCTGATTTTTGTTCGCTTCTATCTATGCTAGAGCTGGCCGTTTCATATCGCCCCAAAGCGAGCCAGTGTGGACAGGGAAGCTAGAAAAGTACCAGGTCTCGATTCCACGGCTAGAAGACCAATGTCTATCTGGTCGCGAGACTTCCACACATCTCTACTGCCGCGGCCGTGCCTTAGGTCGTGGTCTGATTTATGTGGAGACATTGTTGCTTCGATCTCTTGTCGCTTGTTATACGAGGTACAATCTGATCAATCGTATCTACATAGCCCCCGGCGCAAGGTCATTGAAACACACCTGCCCGGGTCATAATAGCTTGGAATTCGTCCATGTTCACGCCCCTACCGACACCTTTCCCTCCGTTTGCCTCCAGTATCATGGCTTTCAATACGTCGTCATCAACTTGCTCATTCAACGTTCGGGCCACAGCCCGCAAGTCCTGCAGTCGAATCACCTGCTCTTGTACGCCGGCGCTTTGACCGGGATGGAAGAGATTGAAGGCTGTCTCGACCTCTTCTGCTTTGGTCTCATCCGTCTTGGATTTCAGCTGAATGGCGCACAAGGCCAGGAAATGCGGATACGTCACGTAGCCTTCCGATTCTGGGTCAAGTGTTTCGATGAATTCTTGCATCTGTGATTGACTACTCGGAGCCAGGCCTTGTGCTCTGTCGGAGGAGAAGGCAGTCAGTTATAGGATGCCACATGGAGTCGTTTCCCGACTTACTTCAACACGTGTTGCACATCATTCGTCCGAATGACGCCTTCCTTTTCTTCCTCGTATCCGTCGACTTCACCTAGGGAAAAGAGGCTCCATGCTTCTTTGATCCTAGCCTCTTCTTCTGCCGTGATATCATTCTCCTTTGCAAGCTTTGACCGGCGTGATTCCGGCGTAATAGATGAATTTGCATCTGGGCCAGACCTAACTGCGGCCTTGCCTTTGGCCGAAGTCTTGCGGGGAGCCATGGTGGACTGTCACGGCGGAGCAAGGTCCTGCGCAAGATAGCCCATTTGCTGTCTATTAAATGCAAACAATCTAGTCGTCTGCTTGCGTCAAGTCCCGAGGGAGGAAGAGGTTCGAAGGAGAAGCTTTAGGATAGAGAGGAGTGGGATGGAATCCGTCGTCGCCGCGATGAAAAAGTTGCGTGTTTGGTGACGCCACATATTTTCAGCCTTGACTCGAGTGGCGGGGACGAGGCTGCGGCGGCACAACACCAACGGCGGCTTACGTATCATTGCCGCCTTCAGCGAACTACACTCAACACGGACATCACAAATACCTTAACTGTACCTTGTGCACATAATCCAGTCTTCAGTCTGCATGATGTGATAGCCGCGTCCCATCTTTTCTCCCCAACAGCATGGAGGTCGAACTATACATCTACGATCTGTCTCAGGTAATGTCCTGCCCGTCTGGAGACATTGCCAGCACAAGCTAACGGGCATCAAGGGCCTCGCCCGTCAATTCTCTCAAGCCTTGACAGGAACTCGCATTGACGCCATTTATCACACCGCAATTGTCTTCAATAATGTCGAGTATTTCTTCGGCCAGGGCGTGCACCGGAAAGTCCCTGGCTCAACCCACCATGGACGACCGATGAAGATCGTGAGTCTGGGTCAGACCCAACTGCCCCTCGATGTCATCGACGAGTACATCGAGGCGCTGGAATCAATCTACACGCCTGAGTCGTATGACTTGTTCTTGCACAATTGCAACAACTTCACCCAAGATCTCGCCATGTTTCTGGTCGGCAAGAGTATTCCTGATGAGATTCGAAGCCTGCCACAGACCTTTTTGAATACTCCGATTGGACAGATGTTGAGAAGCCAAATTGATGAGTCGATGAGAACCATGACCCAGGCACCCGATGCTGTCGCAGGTCAAAATGTTGGCCGCAATCATTCGGCTGCGCAGCAAGCCTCGAAGGCTGATCGCAACGGTGTTTGGGCCTCTGCGTTACCCAATGGGTCCTATAAACTCACGGCGCCCACTATTATCAATGCACAACCGCCCGTAGACAGCCCAGGCAAGGTCCACAATATCACCACACTCTCTGAGTTGGATTCCTTGCTCTCCTCGGCTTCACACTCGTGCGCCGTACTGTTCTTCACCTCAGCGACATGCCCGCCTTGTAAAATCGTCTATCCTACCTATGATGATTTGGCGGCCGAAGCGGGCACGCGTTCCGGCGCAAAGTTGATCAAGATTGACATTTCGGCGTCCCCTTCTGCTAACGCAGTCGCACAACGATATAGTATCCGCGCGACCCCGACATTCATTACATTCCTTAGAGGGGAGAAACAGGACGAATGGGCAGGTGCAAATCCGGCGCAATTAAGAGGCAATGTCCAGTTGTTGTTGCAGATGGCAAAGCCCCCACCGCATCAGCACTCGAAGTTGAGGTTGCCGACGTTTCAACGTGTCATTGAAACACCGATTCTTTACACAAAGACGCCGCCTCTCGATAAGCTGCTCGGAAAACTGGGCAGAGCTTTCTCGGATGAGAAATCAGTGCAGAGCCTCGTGAGCTACATCAAAACACGAGACGCGAAGGGTATGACAGAAGCTGCACTCCCGGATCTACACTCCTTCAGCGAACACATTGCCTTGATGGTTCCAAGCCTCCCGAAAGAGTGCCTCTTCGCAGCCATCGACCTTGTTCGCGTGGCGGCGGTCGATCCTCGCGCAGCAAGTTTCCTGACTACTGAACCCGGACATCTCACACTCTCAACTCTTTTTAGTACAGCCCAAATCTCGCAAGGTGATTTCGCAAACGCGCCATACAACATTCAATCCGTCACACTCCAGCTTGTGTGTAACTTGTTCTCCTCAAATGTCTTCCAGGAGCACGCCTTCAGCACTCACTCCTCGGCATCTCCTACCACCAGCGGCGACCTGAAGCAGAAGATAGAAGACCTTGCAGCACAGTGCCTGCTATCACCACATCTGAATTCGAGGTCTATGGCTGCCGCATTGGTATATAACCTTGCGAGCTGGACCCATAATGAGCGGATGCATGCACACAACTCTCAACCTCTGTCCCTCGAGACAACCGCGGAAGAGGGGGAAGCAGTGAGCGACGACCTCGCAGCCGCTTTGTTGGAGAGCATTTCGTCTTTGCCAACACTCGCTCCTATCCCAAAAACGACACCTTCGGGCGGCGGTAGTGTCAAAGACACGCTGCACGCCCTTCTCCTCGCCCTGGGCATGCTCCTCTACTCAGCTCCAGCTGGAGACATGCTTTGGGACCTATGTCGGGCGATGGAGCTCAGGGATTGTTTGAAGGAGCTGGGCAAGAGGGATGATTGCAAAGGAGAGACCCTATTGAAGGATGTCGGGGAGGAACTATTGGGCAAAGGCGGGTTTTGACCGCTGAATGAACATACGCCTTGGAAAGGCACACGCACCATTGAATACTGCTTCTTAAGAGGATAAGGCGGAGATCATTAGATAGACCATCGGCGGCGGAGCGTTTGAATTCACTTGTTAGACAGAAGATAGAAGAAGACGACGACTCGAGGAGAGGAAGGCGAATAGATCACTGGCTGTGACCGACACTGACAAGAAGCGATCGCTCTGCATTATGCACGCAAGTCAAAGTTCTATGTATCATTCTAGACCCTATGAGCGAGTTTGCGGCAGGGCATTCGATCCCGGTTATGTCCAGTTACAAGTCAAACGGCGTCAAATCTTACACCATAATGCAATATAATCATGCTGAGCCATGTCCTGTTGCACCCATTCCGGTTAAGACCATGTAGAACCCTTCCCCGAGACCATCAAGCAATATTAGATTTCTCATAAAAGCGCCTCCGGATGATGGCACCTTTGCGGTGTCACGTAACCTCTTTGATGCGACACTGCCACCCACTCTCCTTCTCTAGTAGCGGCAAGCTCGCGCCCAAACACCATCCCAGTTCGTTGCCCTTGATCTTCTTTGCAATCTTAACCTCTCTATCAATAGGCATTTCATAGCCTGTGTGCAACAGCGCCGACATAAAATTCAAATCCAAACACCACTCGGGCCTCTCTCGGAGATCGTCCAGAGCACCCTCGATTCCGGCAAACGCATCCCACGATTCTTCTCCGCCGCAGACTCTGGCGGTCAGATCTTGTAGTTCGCGCAGAGTGAACGATTCAGGCATACCCAAGTCGTGCGTGCGGTCATAGAAGTACGAGAAGATGTAAACATCCTCCCTAGCAAAGGTCTTTTCGAGAGACGGCTGATGCACGCCGTTGAAGGAGCAGGGAGCCAGCGTGCATGCTTTGTCTTTGTACAGAATGGCTTCGGCGAGGGCTCGGCATTGAGCTGGGATGGCGTCGGCAGGACCCTCCATTATCACTGTATGTTCTCCTGACAATGGGTGATCGACAGGCATCTCGACAACGACTTTCTTCTGTGCCCCAGGAGTGATGCAGCTATTCGGGATTGGCTTGCTAAGCCAAGCCTTGGAATCGGGATTCTGTTTGTGCATGCGATCGAGGACTAGCTGGTGCAAGGCTTTCCGCGCGGACATGAGCCCGTAGCCAAGATGGGAATGTTGGTATAGCTCAAATTCTCGCCCTCCAAACTTGAGGTTGTACTTGTGGTCCCCCTCTTCCATTTTCTTGGGCATGCCTCCATGCGGACTGTTCTTAAAAGTTGGCTGGAAGACAATCTGAGTTGAACCACCCCCAAGGTCGAAGATGGCTGCGGTTGGAGTGTCATCGGGTCCCCCAATCTTGCCCAACAGATAGTTGGTAGTGATCCAGGCAAAGACACCTTCGTCCTCCCCTTTCATGATTTCCACCCCGCCCTTTTCTCGAGACACTACAGGGAAAGGATAGTGAGTCTCCAGCCTGTGCCGAACAGCTTCGAGGATCTTGGCGCTCATTTCGTCTCCCAGTAGTCGTAGACCAGCAGTCGCCTTGACTGCGACAGGTGTGCATGATTTGTATTCATTTGGCACCGAGGTCATGGCGACTTCCATGAGAGGGTCAAGACTCCTGGCAGCACCTTCGGCATCTGTCTTGTATGAACTCAACCCGGAGCCCTCTGGCCTCTTTTCAGTCATCTTGAACTCTTCGTTCTCTAGTTCCGGTGTTGGCCCGCAGTTGTTGAATTTGTAGACATGAATTCTGCTTCCTGTGCTGCCTGCGTCGATCATGATGGCATACTGCACAAGAGGCCTCAATGGGTCATAAGGTTTCGTGCACCTCGAGGTGGGAGAATTGGCCGGAGTGTAGACATCTGGAACAGAACCATACGTGGCCTCATTTCCTCCTGAAAGGAACCAGTACAGGACTATGATCAGAGCGAGGACTCCTCCTGTCTTGAAGAAACGAGCCTGACGACTTTGAGTCATCCAGGCGTTATGGACGGACTCCAGGATGGATGGTTGGCTTGCGCCCGAGCCGCTGGTTTGTCGATTTGTTTTTTCGAAGGGGTCCCAGGGGGTGTTGTTGACTGTTACGCGTGGAAGTCCGCTACTAACAGACCGGCGCCGAGGGGAGGAAGTAAAAGGAACGTATGACCAGATGCCGGATCGGTCTGAAGTTTTGGCCCAAGAGGACATGGAAGTCGGCAAAAGCGAGTGGAATAGAAGGAAAAGGGGAATGAACAATTTGAAAATCGGTCGTCAAGGCTGCGGATGAACAAAGGCCCGTCCGTCAATGCGGAGAAATTTATGAGGCTAACTATTTCACGCGCGTCGAAGGTTGGGGTTGCAAGGGACAAGATTCGAGCTGGGACTTTTGCAGCAATCCCTCTTCCCTTAACAGGATACCTCGATTTACACTGGATGCGGCCATCTCTATTATTTGGTCGACCGCTCTTGCGGGCTCTCGCTCCTGTTCAACGCTGTCATCTGCCACTGCAAAGATACTTCGTGGCCACTCCCAGCAGCCTGGCAGTTGACCAACGGCGTGTCGCTGGGAAAATTGAAATCAAAACCATCGACGACAAAATCGCCGCCTTCACACTGAACGAAAAAATCCAGTCCCCTAAAGTTCAACTCAAGGGCTCTGATGGGAAGCTCTCGGAGCCCCAATCGCTCTACAAACTGCTCGATTCGATCGACCGCACCACTCAATATGTCCTACAAATGAACAAGCCCGCAGAAGGCGATATGCCTATTGTGCAGATTGTCACACGTGCGGATCTAATTCAAAGGATAAATCGTCAGGAAGACTTGTTAAAGAACCAGAAACGGTTGGAGAAGGAGAAGAGGCCGAAACAATTGGAGCTCAATTGGGCCATCAGCGCCAACGACCTCCAGCTCAAGATGAAGCAGATGCAAGAGTTTCTAAAGAAGGGGAAGAAGGTCGAGCTGTTATTGGCAAATAAAAGACATCAGAGGAAAGCCTCGCACGCGGAAGCAGAGGCGTTGCTGAAGACTGTCAGAGAGAAAATCGAGGAAGCTGGTGCCGCCGAAGTTGTGCCTATGGAGGGCGCAATCCTTAAGCAGGCTATCTTGACGGTTAAGATGCGCGGAAGTTGAACAAAGATTCATCCAAGAACCGCCTGAGCTGGCGCACAAGGCCATGCTCTGAGCTTGGTCCAGACATCAGAGTGTCTGTTGGCTCAGTCCAGAGGCAATCGCGGGCTTGTCTAGTCCTTCTGCATCGACATCATGAGGACAGCAGGATATCGGGAACAGATTGCCGAAGACTCCCATTATTGGTTGTCATTTAGGTCGTCTACGACCAGCGAGTTCCGCAGAACTCGACACAGTGATAGGATGTCTTCATCAGCCTGGCTGTCGATGAGAGTCCTGCCTGGGTGAGCAGTCTTCCAACAGGCCAGCTGCCGGAACCAGGTTCCAAGATTTTGTGCCATGGTTAATACTGTAAAGATACATAACACACGACACTGAAGGCTATGTTGCCTGGGTAGTTGCCTGGGTACATCATTTGTCGTAAACTCATCAAGAGGTAATTGTACATGTACCAACCATTTCCTTCGTTTCACGTAGTCATTCCCACCCATGCCTGAGGACTCATGAAGTGGCTATGACTCGCACTCATGGCCGTTTCTACTTCGACTTTGAACTGGACGCTCACCTCCCATTTTTGCCCACTACTCCCTAACCCATATCCGCCGCTGAGTTTGTTTCGGATAATACTCGTGATTCGCTCCCTCAGCTTCACCAGGTTCTCTTCGCTGCCGACGACTCGGAGTCGCAGATTCGCCATACCTGTTCCATAGTGTGCCTGCCAGAACTTAGCCTGCTCGACTGCCCGCACCAAGGGGTCGGATTCAATTGTCGCCACGACTTCGGACAAAGCAGAGGCAGATTTCGAGGGCAGAGACATTAAAAGCATCGAGCCCACATTGCGACCCAGGTGAAAGCCCAGAAACAGCATGGAAAAGGCGATGCTCAGTGACAGTGCCTTGTCCATCCACTCATAGGTATGTAGGTCGAGGAGAGGGAGTAGCAGCACAGTTGCCGAACAAGAGAGCGTTAGAAAGTGGCAGGGGTTGCTAAGTAGCGATGGCAGATTCTCCATGGCGGCGAAGCGCATCGCCTTGCCAATTCGTGCGTGATTCTGCAGACCAACGGCGGATATCAACGTCGCGACAAGAGCCAGAATCGCCGTCACGTCGACTGTACCGGCTGTGACTTGCTCGTGGGCGTGCGGATGATGAGGTTCGTGCCCAATGCCTTCCAAGGCGTGCTTCGCGTTGTGCGAGATCAGGTCAAAGCCAAAGAAAATCAGCAGGACAGACAACGCGAATCCGGCAATGACTTCCATTCGCTGCAAACCGAACGGATGCCGCACGCTCGAGCGCCCCCATACTTCGAAATTGGAAAGGACCTCCACGAACACACACAACAATGCTCCCAACGAGTCGTAGAAGATCAAGTGCGATAGGGCTTCCATAGCAGACGAACCATGCGAGTTCCACGCCGTGTAGCCTGCAATGGCCATGTGGCATATGCTCCAGTAAAAGCGAACTTTTTGATCTTTTGTCATGCTAGCCCGACATTCCGCAAAGGTAGGAATCGGAAGTGAATTGGGCAGGGCTAAGGGTGCCCTTTGAGGAGGTTCGAGGAAGATTTGGTGTGAGACACTGCTGTGCTTGTATTTATGGCCGCGCCTCTGGCCGATGTTCTACATGGGTACCAGTTAGTAACCTTTAGATGCGCTCAAGAGGTATTTGGGCAGCCACGAACAGATTTGATCACTGGTGACTTGGCCAATGTTGACGGCTGGAAGTTGAAGGGTCCTGCTCCATCTCCCATTACATTCCCACCAGCGGTTTGTTTCTCAGGAGTCGTGGGAAGGAATGCGCCTCCGGAAGAGGGCATGTATTCGGGGTCGTACTGGTGTGGCGACAGTGATTTCGGGTCATACGGAGGATCTGGATCGAATACAGCGGGTTTCTGAGGAGAGGATGTCTCGTCAGGTGGTGGTGTGGGTGTTCGAGGAGGTAGAGGAATGGGCATCGTATTGGCCATGCTGACCTAGGGTCCCGTGTCCCTCGTGCAGGGGCAGCTATACAGGCTGACCTGGAATGCAAGAGTGGTGTCTGCGCCTTGTGTACACACTAAGTGCTAGGCGAGGTCCATGTTCTGAGAGACCAACGCGTTACAAGAATTTGGGTTGGGCTCCCGTGGCTCCTTGACTCCGTGTTCGACACCATGATGAGGGATGGACAGAAGTGGCTCAAAGGGGAAACCTCGGCTAGCGGATAAACTAATCTTCCGACCACCCGCGTTCCATCTCTCACGACACCTCATCATCCACGGTCCATCTCAAACATTATCAAAGTCGAACTCTGCGATGAGTCGCAGAAGGTCACAACCCGGTGGATGGAGAGTCCACGGGTCGCACTGTTGATTATTTTACTTATTTTCGTCTTCCTCACTCCTGAACAGCCTGCGCGACGCTTGCGCCAAATCGACGCGGATCGTATCGGGGATGAGCGCCGAGCAGGACTTGATGTTCTGGCAAACTCAACTTATGGTCAACTCAACCCAAAGGTAGATAGGTGGTTGAACCTGACAGGCTTCCGAGAAGCTGATGGCTACAAATGGGATTCCCTATCACTCGCGCAGGACCTGAGCCGGGGTCAGTTTGAGACCAACTGGGATGGGATCGATGTGACCGATGACTTGCCCATCTTCCAAAGGGTCACGGGGGAGATTCGCGGCAAGTTTCACCGAAATGATGTCCCTGGTATCTCCCCAGTCATCAACCTGACGGCCCTGGACCCAAGAGTGGACTACTTTACACCCAGATTCGAAAGGAATATCACCGAACATGAAGGCGAGCTCAGTCTATCCATCTACGATTCCCATGAGAGGCTCTTCCGAGAAGCTTCCTCGATCCAAGCGGACCTTTACATTTGGACAGACTCCTCCCCTGGCAATGGTTGGCAGGCCAAACTCCATGGTGTTCATCTTGCTTCGGGCCAGATCATCATGTCTACAGCTAGCTCCAAGTTCGACTCTCTCCCTGCTCTCCCACATTTTGCCCTGACAGCCGACGCTTTTGGCGCATCAGTACCTGTGATGAATAAAACGGTGCACAAAATGTGGGATAAAACGTTCGATGATGGAGCCGATGGACTTGCGTTTGCCCCTCAGTGCGAGCTCATCGTTTGGCTGCAGCCAATACCATATAGGTTTCCAAGTCTCGATTCGACGAGAGCCACTGACTTCCTGCATCGAGTCGAACAGGAGCTCTCTGATCCGGACGGGGCTCCTGTCGGAAAACCTCCACCACTAAGTTTTTCAGCCGTGGTTTTCTCCCCTGACTGCGGCTACATCGTGTCATCTCCCGCGATATTTGGACCGAAGATTGAGACATACTGGACTCTGGCACAGCGCTTGCTGTTCGCGTACGTCATCTCTATTGGAATGCAAATCGCTCTTCTCAAACGTCAAATGGAAAAGGCTTCGACTCCCTCGACCCGGAGCCGGATCGCTTTCCAGAGCATTGTCATTGCTGCTCTTGGTGATGGCCTGCTCTTGTTTGCGCTTATGGCCCTACTCATGATAGATGATGCGGCTTTCTTGATGGTTGCAGCAGCTGCCTACTTGGCCTGCATACACGTTGCCTTTTTGGAGGTCAAGTTCGTCTTTGACATATGGACAGTCCAAGTCGGCGACCCTGCACGTGCGGAACAGGAGCGTCAACAGAGGACAGCCGCAACTCCAGCAGCTGCACCAGCTCCCGCATCGACGGACGTACGGACATCAAGCGCTGACGGCGCTGTTGGCCTACCACTTCCAGTCACCGCTCCAAGGCCTGAAGGGGCCACTCCAGTGATTGTGCCCTCCGATCAGGGTAATCCTGTGCCAGTAGAGATTCCGAGCCCGCGAGCGTCATTCGCCGCCATTTACAGCCGATTCTACTTCTCACTCGTCATGCTGATGTTCTTCTCCCTTTGGGCGACGACATGGCCAAGCACCTTACGATCGGCCTATGCCAATCTCTTGGTATTCTGTTACTTCTCCTACTGGTGGCCTCAAATCTACCGCAATGCAATGCGTAATTGTCGAAAAGCTTTGAGCTGGGAATATGTGGTCGGAACAAGTATTCTCCGCGCAGTGCCAATTCTGTACTGGTATTTCGCCGACAACAACCTCCTTGCAATCGATACGGGCCCGACCGCAGCTGTCATCTTGCTGAGCTGGTTATGGCTTCAGGTTGCTCTTCTTGCCAGCCAACAGTTTCTGGGACCTCGCCTTCTCGTGCGAGACTCCTGGTGCCCTCCAGCTTACGATTACCACCCTCTACTTCGCGAGGATGACGTTGAAGCGAATGGGATGTCCATTGGGCGGCTCGCTTCTGCGTCTGAAGCCAAAGACAAAGACGACAGAACGCGCAAGGTGTTTGATTGTGCCATTTGTATGAACGAGATCGACGTACCTGTCCTGTCCAAGGCAGACAATACCAGTGGAAGACCTCTCACCAGAGGTACCGGAGTGGCTTGGCTCGAGCAGAGAAACTACATGGTGACACCTTGCAGGCATATTTTTCACGCTGAATGTCTTGAGGGTTGGATGAATCTGAGGCTTGTTTGCCCCGTGTGCAGAGAAGCCCTGCCTCCACTTTGATATCTGGGCAATGCCCGCTTTTGGGCACAACATGGGTCGTCCTTTGATGAAGTGACTCTCAGGCGATGTCCACCTTGTTCCGTGTACAAAATCTCCTGTTCTATGTGGCCCGAGACGCGAAGCTCCCGATGGAAACAAGTGGACATCTGAAAATTGAGCAAGTCAACTTTTTGGTGGGACGAACCCGAGATTCACGCCGAGATTGTCCGCCCTTTGAGATTGACAAGATTGTAACGATCTTGAGAGGAATGATATCTTCGATGCCATGCATGCGTCAGCCGAGCAACTGCTAAACAACCGGATCAACTTGTCAACTTTTGACCTGCTCCAGTCCCAGGCCCTTAAACGCAGCTGCCCGGGAAATATTCCGTCTTGCGGCCCGCTACAGAACCGAGTCCACTAGTCAGACTGGCGACTTTGTGACAATTGCTCAGCTGTGTGGGTTGGCGGGGTCCGCGTGATTTCGAAACTGAAACTGGAATGCAGCGGCAGACCCGCTGCTGCTTGTTACAGGCTTCGTAAGTGAGCTAGGGTGCATAGCTTTGAGACCGCGGGTGCAGGAAGAATACATGGAGATGACTTGGGGGGTTGAGACGAGGGCAACAAGGAACAGACCTTTGGTACCGAGGTTTTGGAATACATTTCGCTCATTCTCATTTGAGTATGTCTATGCGTAGAATCTTGACGAGTGAGAACCCTAGGTTCCTCGTCCCCTGACTCTTTTCTCAACTCAGATGTAGTATTACTATCCTCTATCGATGGCTCTGTTGCCATATTGCACGGTGAATTCAGTCTTCACTTCATCAACAACACCTGGAGTGGGGTTTCAATCTCCTCCCGTAACAACAACCCACTGGTCCTTGAGCCGCAGGTCCCTCGAACTGAACCCAACATTCACGACGAAGCTCCCACCAGGGATCACCCACTCCTGTTGCTTGACGTCCCAGTAGCTCAAGTCCCGCCGTGTCAATGCGAAGCTCGTCGTCTGCGACTCGCCCGGCTCGAGCCATATCTTGTCGAAGCCACGGAGCACGCTGGATGGGCTGGGGATGGAGCTGGGGAGAGGCGGCAATGTCAGGTACACCTGCGGCACCGCGGCGCCCGACATGTCACCCGTGTTTGTGACCGTCACGTTCACCGTGCAGAGTGTCTGCCACAGTGAGGGATTGCCCCCAGGGGCGATGGGCAGAGAATCCGGAAGAGCGTGGATCGTTGCATTCTGCATATCCACGCTCAGGTCAGACATGTCGAAAGTAGTGTAGGACAGCCCGAAGCCGAACTCGTATAACACTGTCTGGTTGTAATAGTCGAAGTGCCGGTAGTCGATCAGCAAACCCTCGGTGAAGTTGGACTGCCATGCGTTGGGATCTTCAGTTTGCAGCAACTTGGTGGAATTGGTGATCTCGCCAAACCTGTAATCGCTCTCGTTCAAGGCGATGGTATAAGGCAGTCGGCCGCTCGGATTGACCGTCCCGTAGAGGATATCGACGATGGAATTGCCGGACTCCTGGCCAGGAAGATGTGCTACAAGAATGGCGGTCACATTGGGGTTGTTTGCCCAAGGCATCACGTTCACTCCGGCGGAGTGCGTGATGACCACCGTGTTGTTGCAGTATGCGGCAACAGAGCTGACGACAGCCGAGCTGTCCCAGTCTGCTTCGAGGCTGCGCCGATCACTTCCCTCGGCCGCCCAGGACTTTAGAAACACCAGGCAGACTTCTGGGACCGGCAGAATCGCACCGAGGCCACTGGGATGAGTGAGCAAGTCGTTGGTCAGGATATACTGGACGAGGGTGCCATCTAGGGCAGCGCGTGCTTTGAGCGCTTCGAGCGGAGAGACGAGATATGAGAGTCGACCAGCCCCACTGCCGCCGGCGACAGGAAGGGTTCCATATTCTAGTATATCATGAATTAGTGTATGCAATAGAAATTTCAAGTTAGTCACTTACCGTAGCCGAATGGAGTCTGGAAGGCGGAAGTCAAGAAATATTGTCCATTGACCAAGTCGCCAGCGTCATTGCCGAATACACCCAGAGTCTTTGGCGCTGTTAGGGGGAGGGTACCATCTGTGTTTTTCAGCAGGACTGTACCGGCAGCAGCGATATCGCGGATGAGTTGACCGTGGCCACTTCGCACGTCCACGTTCGACGCGCCCAACGTGAACGGATGTTGATATGGAGGGGAGGCAGAGTTCAGCGTTGGCCCCAGCCCATCGATCGGCGGGTATTCATTCTGATTTAGATAGAAGTAAGGGGTCATGATCCGCCTAACCATATCGTCTAGTCGATCCTCGTCGAGGGTGCCGTTTCGAACAGCACGCGTGACATTGCCACCGAAGAACGAGGTGTTTCGTGCGCTACCGATGGATCCTGTCAAGTTCCAGTGAGCAGCCATTTGAAGCACGAGGGAGAGGTCTATACTGACCAGGCATATCCATGTCTAATCCGGCCTTGATGGCAGGGACGCCGGCATGCGTTGCTTGCCAGTCCGATATCACATAGCCTTCAAAGCCTAGCTCTGTCTTGAGCAACCCATTCAGCGTTTTGGAATTCTGACACCCGTAGGAGCCATTGAGTCGATTGTATGAGCACATGATAGAAGCCGTGCCTGCGCGGACGCCATTCGCGAATGGCCACAGGTACAACTCGTGCATGGTCCGATCATCAATGTTGGAGGAAACGGCTTCGATGGTGGTACCGGAGGGCGACAACCCTGGATTCCGGTGCGTCTCTTGCTCGTTGCCGATGTAATGCTTGAGACAGGCCTGAACACCACTCTGCTGCATGCCCCGAATGGTCTCCTCCGCTGCCACGCCCGTCAGATATGGATCTGGAGAGAAACCCTCCCAACCGCGTCCGCCAAACGCAGAGCGGCCAAGAGGACCGACAACGGGACCGAGCGCCACATGGCTTCCCTTGCCTTTGAATTCTGCCCCTAAGAACAAGCCTCGGAGGAATATGAGGCTTCTGTCCCAAGATGCCGCAGCCGTCAGCCCTGCAGGGAAAACAGAGGCATACGTTGCTTGTCTGATAGCGAGAGGACCGTCTTGGAGACATAGCCCATCAAATCCGACCCGCGGGATGCCTGCAATGTTGCCAACACATGGACCCTCGGTCCCCGTCACTAGTTGAGCTTTCTCTTGAAGTGTCAAGTTGGACACGAATGCCTGGGCATGGGCAAAAGCTGTTTCCCAGCCAATGCCGGCGCTCGGGGGACTGGGATAAACGGGGGGTGAAGTGCCATAATCTTGAGCGACACTCTGAGCTGTCAAGGTTAGCAAGCTCGACCAGAGAGTGACAAGTAACATCTTGGGCGAAGCACGGGTCTTGGTCACTGTATGCTGAGAGAGCAGTACTGTGATGTCGCGTCCGTCTAGCCAATCTATATAGCCGAGCAGCGTGGAAAGAAACTTCATTCTGTCTGCCTAGCGCTCTGTGGTATCGACTATACTCCTCGTATCCTAGTAATTGAGGAACGGATACATGGTCTCTCGAAGGATAAATACCGATCGGAAGGAGAATTTGACAGAATCGGTTGTACGTCAAGCTGCCGGTGACACTGCGGTCGGGAGATCAACTGTCCGACAGACAAATTGTCACGCTCAGGTTTGTGCAACCTCTTTGGGTGGTGATGCTCGGTAGATCTACAATACAGTAAAGGAGGAGGTTTGGTAGTATGCCGGATGAGAGGGCTGCCTGTCTCATCCGGAATTGATGTTTGCAACCCCAGGCCTGGCCAAGATGACCTCATGTAATAATTCGACTCTCAGCCTTGCCAAACCACCCCTCTTTAGGTAGGAGGGCTGATGCCGGGCTGTACCCACACCGGTCGCCCTTTGTCTCACGTACATACTTCATGGCCATGGGAAGCCCACCGACGGTATCGGAATCCTCGTCCCTATCATGCAACAGAAGTGGCCGTTGAGCGGGGCCGTTGTTTTGGTCAATTGGATTTTTCTCGCACACG
>WJFF01000059.1:196-56274 GCA_011800825.1 Fonsecaea pugnacius | reverse complement strand
CAATAGCTAGGAAACAAGGGTAGAAAGACGAGATGCTACGAGATTCGGATCCTTTGATTGCCACATGGCAGCTCACCCTAGCTGTCCGACAGGAGGAGCTAACAGGCCAAAACCCAATGGCAAGTATTGAGGTGGAGTTTCCATTGGCGAAGTCTGGATGCTTGAGACGTTCCGCCGGCCTTGAACTAAGAATTCCCTCTTTCCTCGGCAAATGGCGACAGCATTGGTCTATATTGCGTCTATACGAGGCCAGGCAACTTAAAGCCAATTTCCATGTCCATGGGTCCCTCCAGCTCCTGATCATGCAATCCAGACCCATGGATTCAATTTCTGTTATTCAATCGCGCCGAAATAGTCTGGTGGCGGCCCAGGCTGCTTCTCCTTATATCTCTCGATGCCTTCTCGACCAGTTTCTGGTTTTCACCGTCGTTGTGTCACTGAATCCAGCTGCGTGGTTGCCAAACGATCTAAGGTGCAATGGCTACCAGACGATTGAGCGTCAAATCAGGAACGAAATCCCAGCAGCACACGATTACCGTCCAGAATGATGATGCAGCACTCGAAAGATTAGGTGTGAAGCAAGAGCTACACCGAAGCTTCTCATTCTTGTCAGGCTTGGGACTTGCTTTTTCTATCTTGAACTCATGGACAGCTCTAGGCGCAAGCATGTCATTGGCACTTCCCAGTGGCGGTCCTTCCGCCGTTATTTGGGGTCTTGTGGTCGCTGGCATTTGCAACTTGTGTCTGGCGGCGTCCTTAAGTGAGTTCGTATCCGCTTATCCAACCGCAGGAGGTCAATATCACTGGGTCGCTGTGATAAGTTGGAAACGATGGGTACCGCTCCTTTCCTGGATCACTGGCTGGATTAACACCGCCGGCTGGGTCGCCTTGTCCGCGGCCGCAGGCCTTCTTGGGAGCTCACTTATCCTTGGCATTATCTCGCTGATGGACTCGTCTTTTGAACCTCAGCGTTGGCATCAATTCCTCATCTATCTCGGGTACAACATTGTCGCCTTTCTAGTCAACGCTTTTATGACAAGGCTCCTTCCACTGATCACTCAATCAGCATTAATCTGGTCTCTTCTTGGTTGGGTTGTGATTTCGATCACTGTTCTCGCATGCGCATCACCAAATTATCAAAGCGGCCACCTTGTCTACGGCACCTTCATCAATGAAACGGGATGGCCGAATGGCCTTGCTTGGCTATTGGGCCTCTTGCAGGGGAGCTTCGGCCTCACTGCATATGATGCTGTCGGTATGTGAAAATAATGTCGATAGCGAAAATTTAGGGATACAAAGCTAATAAATATGTAGCTCACTGCGTAGAAGAGCTTGGAGATGCCGTTGTTCAGGGCCCGCGAATCATGATGGGCTGCGTGCTGATTGGTGTGGTAACTGGCTTCATCTACCTCTCCATCCTGCTCTTCGTCTCGAAAGACCTTGATACAGTGATTACTTCTGCTGCCGGCCCAATGCTGCAGATCTTCTATGATGCAACAGGCAACAAAGCAGGTGCCATTTGCTTGCTTATGTTTCCACTGATTTGTTTACTGGTAAGTTCATTAGCACATTCTAAGTCGGGTATCCTACGCTAACTTATTTTCCTTTTCCAAAGTTTGCCGGAATCGCCATCATGACCACGAGCAGCCGAATGGTTTACGCATTCGCTCGAGATGGAGGTCTTCCAGCGTCTCGGCATCTAGCCAAAGTCCACAGAGGGCTAGCTGTCCCACTAAACGCCCTCATCCTCACAGCTGTCCTCGTCACAGTCTTTGGATTGATTTTCCTCGGCTCGTCAAGTGCCTATAATGCTATTATATCAGCCTCTGTGGTTGCTCTGGGGGTTACCTATGCCATCCCTCCCACTATAAACTGCCTGCAAGGCCGAAAGGCTCTCCCGGAAACTCGAGGGTTTATTCTGCCAAACTCTGTTGGCTGGATTTGCAACTTGGTGAGTTTTGCCACTATTAGATATCATTGGGAATTTTATGCTGACGCCAATGAGGTTGGAATTGCCTATACGCTGATTACAACTGTGCTGTTCATGTTTCCCCCGTTTACACCTGTAACAGGAAGTAACATGAACTACTGTGTTGCAGCCTTTGCAATTGTATTGGTCGTTTCCGTCGTCCAATGGTATGTCGACGGCCGGAAGAACTACACTGGACCTCGCCTCAACCTGGAAGCGCTCAAAAGTGGGGAGGTCATAGGGATGGCACCTGTTGAGGTTCAACCACATTTCGAGGGTCATCACGACCGTCCTACGATTGTCGATGAATTCGCAGATAAAATCGAGGAGGAAAAGGTGAATCCGGAGGTTCGATAGCGGATTTCCTCTAAAAAGGGGTTATAGAAGGACCCTCGGGATTCGGGACTGTGGAGGATAGCTTGGTAAAGACTTGATAATACTGATGGATTTCGCCTAGCTAAACTAGTAGTTACTGAGTGCTCATAGTTTACTCGTCTGTGAGGATAACCCCGTGCCCCCCTAAGTCCTCCACCAATACCGAGTACTGTCAGGTTAACCAGCATCAAGGAGTCTGGTAGAAGGCGGGAATGACCTAGGCTCCCCTTCGCGAAACTCAAACAACCTCGTCCTCCTGCCGCTCCTGGTGTTCCTGCTGCTCCCGGTTCTTCATCTGGCTAACTTCGTTTAGGCTTTCGCCGGTACCCCTGCCGAAAGGAACCTCATTCCAGGGTTACCGGGGTGCCCCTTTTCTTCGGCGATGATCAAACTCGTCGGGGGTAGGGGTGCACCGGCGACGGGCTCGCACTTCTACGCAGTGCTGGTGACTGGTAGCTCAATGAGTGAAGCTAGGACGAGCCCAAAACATGAGTATTTCCTGCACTGAGGTGAGTTTTTCAATTGATGCGGTAGACAATGCTAGCAGACCGCATGTCGCAGACAACCTTGCCACGGGCGCCACATGATCTTGAATGCCACCACGCTGCAAGTACTGGCAACATGATCCTCTCGCACATTGGCGGACACCATCGGCATACAGCACCGTCAGGTCAGCCCCTGACAAAAGCGGCACTTCTTCGGCTGAGTTGTTGAAGAATACGAGTCGGCGTCTCCCATGAACCGATATGTCATGCACGAGGTTTTTGCGGAATGGATTCCAGTCCATGGAAAATTATCCCTTCAATCAGGACCAGTATACCTGCAAATGTGCGGAGCCTTGATATACTTTGGATAGAACCAGTCCCACCAATGTAGCCATCTGTGCCGTTGTTCCAGCCCGTTGCTAAGGTTACCACCGTACTGCTGTGGCTCGGATCGACTCCAAAAGGCTGTTGCCGAAGCTGCGCATTCGATGGGTGTCTGTTCCAATCATCTTCACTTCGAAACCTTTGAGATTGCGACTTCTGGGGATCCATTCGTGGCCGAAATGGCCGATTCGGGGAAGACGCTGTCTGTAGACGGAGAGAAAACTTTGCTCGATGCTCTGCGAGAGGCGGGACTGGATATTTCATCCTCCTGTGAGGCCGGCAATTGTGGCACTTGTCGCGTTGGTGTCAGAAGCGGCAAAGTTGAGCACCGAGGGACCGGGCTGATGGACGATGAAAAGAGTTCATCTATGCTAAGTTGTGTGTCCCGAGGCATTGGGACTGTGCTCGATCTATAAAGAAGAGAGAAGAAACTCAGGACGCTGCCTGTATAGAGTATTTTGAGACATGGCTTATCGTTTTTAAACGAGTGTTTCTTCAAAGAATCAAGATTAGCCCGCTCAAAGCTGGACCTAGACCGAGATCCTAGACAAGACGTGAGGGCGGACATGGGAAACTTGAGCAAGTCACCGATAGACACATACACAAAGCTCAAGCTCCCTATGAGAACCGCTTCGTCACCCAACCCCTGATGGCTTTGGCCACCTCTCCAGGCTGTTCCATCGCACACCAATGACCAGATTCGATCTCGGTCATCTCAAAGTCTGGCAAATAACCACCCTCCCTCGAGATGTGAATCAGATCAGTCCGACCCACGGTGTCTCCTGTGCATCCGATGAAGAAGAAAGGCACGTTGATGACGTGGTTCTCCTTGGGAATACTTTTATCGTCTTCCCCCTGGACATTGAGCACGTAGGCCTTATACCAATTCGTCGGGGCCAGGAAGCCATCCTTGGTGAACCGCTGCATGAAATCGTCCCTCCACTTGGGTTCTGTTGCATATGGCTTCAACGCGACCCGCTCGTTGCCCGACATGTAATTCGTCATGGCGTCCTTGCCGGCGAACATTTTCTTCATCCAGTCAGGATCAGCGCCATGCAACACCTCCCAGAACCTTTCGAGATTGCTGTTGATGATTTTGTAGCCGTCGGGAGAGGTGAAGAAATACCAGTACTGGTAGAGAGGATATCCAAAGCGCTCCTTTGTGATGGCATTAAAGCCGTCGAGGTCGAATTTCTCAACCAATGGAGGTCGGTAAGAGATATTACACAGGATCACCCCAGACACCATTTGAGGATAGCGATTGTAGAACCTCTGGGCCAGTATAGCTCCCCAATCGTGGCCAATAATGATGACCCTCTTGATGTCCTCGGCCTTGAGAATTTCGGCGAGGTCAGCACACTGGCCAGACCATTTGTACATGGAGACATCACTAGGCTTGGAAGTACCCGCATAGCCCAGACAGTCTGGAACGATCACCGGGAATGGCAGGTCTGAGAGCTGATCAATGACTTCCGACTACATGAGAGCGCTATCGGGGAAGCCATGGATGAAGAACAATGCTGGCTTGGAGGAATCGGCTTTGGTCTCGGGTGAGATATAGTATTTGTAAGTGAGTGATCTGTTAGTTTCGATTGTCTTCTTCTCAAGGGCAGCCATCGCTAGTAGGCGTGTAAAGAGTCTGCTTTGAATCTGTGAGAAGTCGAAGTGCTTTATCAGAGACGGTAAAAGGAAAAGTTACTCGGTATAGCTTGGTGAATGAATGTTAGTCTCTCGGACAGGAGTAATAGAGCTCACTTGTTTGTCTGCCCTGGTCACGAATATAAGCTGAAAGATTTCTGAGAAGTAAGCGGCATCGTCCTTTGAGGGAGGAACAACCGCGGAGCAAATGGGCTCAGGCAAAGATGTGCTGGTACATCAGCACCAGATTTGATAATTTGTGATCAGGCCTGACGATGCCGGGTATCCCGTCCTCAAGTAGTGCGGATCATGGTGCGACGGAAACTCTTCTCAGCAGCTTGCCTCATTCCGTCTCAGACCAGCTGTGAATTCAGTGTACTCCGTAGATACCAGCAGTAAATCAAGAGAGAAGCTGAAGCCTATCATACCTTCTGTAGAGCTACACGGTTGAAATCTTGGAAGTATTAACTACGTGCCGCTTTTGGAAGCCCGGACCCGATCCCCACCCGATCTGCGCGTGTCTTCAGGAGGTTTAAACCCAATTGTGCCCTTCTTTTGGTTACGACACAGCAACTCCCGGAGACAAATTTCGATGCCTTCAACGTCTCATCTTACCCGAACGACTGAAAGAGAGTCTTGCACGTGTTGCGGGCAGACCAAAGTCGGCCTGTTGATTGGGTGAATTATTGCTATGACGCGCAATATGAGCGTCTGGAAGCCTGAAGAACTGCCATGAACGGACACACCCATGGCGGCACCGATCCCTCCGAAAAGGATAAACCTACCCCCTTCCCCAAAATCGAGGACGAGGTCAATCACAGCGGACAAGAGCGAGACTTTCGAGAGACCAACAAGCTGAAGAAGCGCAGTGACGGGGCGCCAGGTCACAAGAGATCCGTCTCCGGAAACCTCCTTTCACGTCTGAGCTTCCTTCGTACAAACAGCGACCAGGACAAAACGGATGGCGGTGATCGAGATGGACAGGATCTTCCTCTTCGAGGGCGAGGTGTCATGGCGGAAGCACAAGCCCAGAGCAAAAGGAAGAGAAAGGGATCACTAAGAAAAACGGTGTTGGGAAAAGGAAGGGACAGAAAGACCTCCGATGTCAAAAAGTCCCCTCTCTCTGGTGCAAACTCCCCTTTGGTGCAGCCCGCAGATGAAGAGCTAGAAGCGCCGCCCACCCCTCGTGCCAGACAGGAGCAATCAAAGTCAAGCCCGGTGTCGCCGGAGTCTCCCCCATCATGGCCATTTCGCACATTATCACGGGTCTCAATACCCTCAATCCGCAGCAGTATCGCTTCTGTCGACCCGGCCTCCTCTGCCGCCTCAATCGTCAGTCCCAACTTGGCTACTACCGATGCCTCAACAGATGACGAAGATCTCGTGTTGCCAGGTATTCCTGCTCTGCGCAAGCCCTCATCGACGTCCTCGTTTGGGACCGACTCCTATTTCCCCATTCAAGATCCTATGCGTCGGATGTTTGGCTCACGCACGCGCTCGCCGCTTGCCACACAACCGCAGTCTATCGCTGGCACGCCCCCGGACGAAGATTTCTGGGACTACTCGGAAACGGCGTTTTGGGGTTACGTGATCTTGTTTGTGACGTGGATTGTATTCGTCGTGGGTATGGGATCCTGCTTCGGGGTGTGGTCATGGGCATGGGATGTGGGAGAAACCCCGTACGCGCCGCCAGAGTTGGAGGATGACCCTACTCTACCTATCGTTGGATATTACCCTGCACTGATGGTCTTGACGTGTATCATGGCCTGGGTCTGGGTGGTAGTAGCATGGGTCGGCATGAAGTATTTCAGACATGCCGATTTCAGAGGGGACGACGGATAATGCACTGAAACACTGAGAAAATAGACGAACATGAGATTGACTATCCGAGTCATCATGGTCGAACAATCTGTCAATGGTGTCAACTCCCAAAGCACCTTGCTCGCTCCTACCGTTTGTTCCCCAATCATAATCATTCTGCGCCCTGATCCCACTTTTTGTCCTAGAGCCCTTGAATTTTTCCATTTCCACAATACACTTCTGCACCCATAGAGCACATCTTCACTTCCTTGTCAAGTGAGGTTGGGGTTGTAATTCGTGATGCCTAAACCGATAGTTGATCCATCTGCCCATTGGTTTCTCGGCATTTCTGGAGCTGCAATTTCGCCATCTTCTCGCGGAATACATCCAGATCTTCTTTCGCGATATATTCTCCAGTAGCCTTTTCGACTCCAGCGCCCGGAATTGGGGTAGCAGCCATCGGAGTGGGTGTCGCAGTTCCGCCTCCAGGTGCTTTTGACACTAGCCCTTTGGACCTAGCAAAACCTGTCGAGCGCTCCGTCGAGGGATCCGGGTCATAGTATTCATCCTTGATGGGCCGTACATACACCGTCTGTTTACAGATTGTAACAATCGTGTTCGTTGGGACGGATAGCCAGTTGTGCCTCTCAAAAGTGAGGGGCTCGCTGGCGACAAGGACCACGTCGGAAGCTTTGTCTCTCCTCTCCATCTTGAATTGCCCTTTGATCTTTCCTTCGACCCAAGCAGTTCCAGACGAGTAGTACAGACTAGCGGCCGCGTCGGTTTTGCTGCTGACATATCGAGTGACAATGACAGAGTGGCCGTCTGTAACGGCAAAATTGAGTAGGCTTCTAGTCTCCACATCCGAGACTTTGTATTCGGGAGGGACGGCCTTGACAAACGTATTGATTTGGGCAATGGTTTTCTTCATGGCCCGTCGCAGAGTCTTTGTGTCGAAACCACCTTTGGGCTCGGAGCTCGGATCCACTCCCTCACGCTCCAAGGTATCGAGGAACAACGCAAATGCCCATTCCGAATCAGTGCCGCCTTTCACACCAAGAAACCATTTGTCCGAAAGACTGTCAGCGAGTGGGCGTTTCACGTACTTCCAGGCCCCAATATTACCGTTGTGCATCCACATCAACGTGTTGTGCTGGAAGGGGTGGCAATTGTTTTCGGCCAACGACCCCTCGGTGGTGGCCCTGACATGGGCGAAGATCAGCCTCGAGGCGGTCTTGGGCGCAAGGCGTTCGAGATTCACGCAGTTCCAGGCCGGTAAAGTTGATGTAAAGACACATGGATCTGGACCCAGTTCTGGCTCCGTATACCACCCAACCCCAAAGCCATCCCCATTGACAGGGCGGCGGCTATCCAGGCGGAGGCGGCTGTCATAAGATTGCGTGAGAATGCTGTGCGATGGTTCAGTGATCAACTTGGAAAGTATGATCGGCTCAGAGCCCTTGTACACCTGGGACCCTGTGAGTAGGAATGTAGAGGAAGCATAGACAAGGGTCAAAGGCGTACAAGAAATCTGCACATCTTCAAACTGGTAAAATTCGAAAATCAACCCAATTTTGGTGCGATGTTGGATGTTGAGTCATATACTCGACCAGGCACATTATATTCCTCTGCACGGAGGCAAAAGATATCAGCAGTCCAAGCACCAAATGACCCTAATCCGATGAACGCCAGGACCCCGGTGTATATGGAAAGGAGACGGAAAAGCAGAAGCACAGATATTACTGTTTTTCAAGAGGACATGGTGACACATGCAGGTTTGATTGCTGGTTGACCCAAACTTCACCGCCAGGTGCCGCCATGCTTGGTACAAGGGGCGAGAGATCACGAAATTGTGGCTGCAAAACTGTGGCGATTCATATGTGGCTGGGTGCCGTAAGTGTGGCTGCGATGAATACCTTGGACCAAGTAAAAATACTTACCTCGCTTGTAGGCAGCACCACGGCGAGCCACAGAGCGCATCTTCTCCCACGTCATTCGGCATTTTCGTGTTTTGTTGCCCCAACGTACTACCTAGTACCTAACGAGTAGTATCATCGTGTATGTATCAGTTGACACCACTTCCACAACTTTTTCTTTGATTCAACTTTCATCAACCTTCATGTTCGACCTGACCTGGGATGAGCGGTAGACTCCTCTCTGCGAGGGTCGCGCCTCTATTGCGCCAGCGAGGCGTCTCTGCACGCCTCCTTCACCATAGTTATGCTGCAACAAGACCCGGGGCCCTGTTGAGGCCAAATGCTCGTCTCCCTCTGCGAGCGTGGCCGACCGGGTCCAGTTCAATACACAATGTCCCCGCTGTCCGATCCATCTCCTTTGCCAGGATTCTTCCAAAGCTCGCCCTGAAAATGGCTCGCATCCCTGCCATGTTTGGAGCGAGCATCCTTGCTGGCCTAGCTTACATCCAATACCAGGCCGCTCAGGCCGGAACCTATACCTTGAACGTCCTGAAAAAAGCCGGAGAAGCGGTCACGGAGACGTCCTCGAATGTGTTCGAGGGTGCCAAGGGGATTGTCAATCAAATAGGAGTCGGTTGGGAGCGCACAAAAGAAGAGGCACATCTACCGGAATGGTTACAGCAGTTTTTCGAAAAGGGAGAGGAGTCTGGCGACGGCGAGTCTGAACCACAACCGCCCAAACCAAGCAAATCCGCTGCCGGAGCTGCTGCCGCTTCAGGTGCCGCAATAGTACTGGAACAATCGAGTGAAGATGACGAGCGAGCCGCTGCGGAAATGGCACGAGATGATCAAATGATGGTCTTGACGAGAAAGATGATTGAGATCCGAAGCATTCTCAATACAATCGGCCAGGGAGGAGCCCTGACGCTACCGTCTATTGTGGTTATCGGTTCACAATCATCCGGGAAAAGCTCGGTGCTCGAGGCGATCGTCGGGCACGAATTCCTACCAAAAGGCTCTAATATGGTCACCAGGCGCCCGATTGAACTCACGCTGGTCAACACACCGGATGCAAAAGCAGAGTATGGCGAGTTCCCTACTCTCGGAATGGGCAAAATCACGGATTTTACACAAATACAAAAGATTCTGACCGACCTCAACCTCGCTGTCCCCCCCGAGCAGTGTGTTACGGACGACCCTATTCAGTTGTCAATCTACTCCCCTAACGTTCCAGACCTATCCCTGATTGATCTGCCGGGTTATATCCAGGTGTCGGGCAAAGACCAGCCTTCCGAGCTGAAGCAGAAGATCTCCGACTTATGCGATAAATACATTCAGCCGCCCAACGTTATCCTAGCCATCTCCGCCGCGGACGTGGACTTGGCTAATTCAACTGCCTTAAGGGCTAGTCGGAGAGTTGACCCTCGAGGCGAGAGAACGATCGGCGTCATCACGAAAATGGATCTGGTCGACCCCCGCCGAGGCGCTGAAATTCTGTCGGACCGAAAATATCCTCTGAGGTTGGGTTATGTTGGCGTGGTATGTAAGATACCACAGTCAGCTGGGCTTTTCTCTAGATCTGGCGCCAATGTGACAAATGCCATCATCAAAAATGAGCATGCATACTTCTCATCACATCCGTTACAGTTTGGACCACAATCAGAACTCGCCGTGGGTACGACCACGTTACGGCACAAGCTCATGCACGTTCTTGAGCAAACAATGGCGGCGAGCCTAGCTGGCACGAGAGACGCTATCGTACAAGAGCTGGAAGAGGCAACCTATGAGTTCAAAGTACAGTATAACGACAGGCCGCTCAGTGCTGAGTCGTACTTGGCCGAAAGCCTGGACAGCTTCAAGCATTCCTTCAAGGAGTTTAGCGAGCATTTTGGCAGGCCTCAAGTTAGAGCCTTGTTGAAAGATGTTCTTGACCAGAAAGTGATGGATGTACTGGCCAAAAGATACTGGAACAAGCCTGTGGAGGACCTATCCCCTGTGCAGCCTGAAGCAGATCCATTATCCGAACTGCCCAAGGCTGATCCACATTCGTTATATTGGCAGCGCAAACTGGACGCTTCGACGTCGGAGCTCACGAAACTTGGTGTTGGGAGACTGGCAACTACTGTGGTGGCTGCGGAACTACAAAGCCATGTCGACAAGTTGATCGCCGCCTCAACGTTTGCTTCACATCCTTACGCTCAACGGTCGATTGTCGATGCGTCATCAAGCATATTGAATGATCGATTCTACAGCACAAGCGACCAGGTCGAAAACTGTATCAAGCCATTCAAATTTGAGATCGAAGTCGAGCCGAATGAATGGAACAAAGGACGCGAGAACGTGGGTCACGTGCTGAAGAATGAACTGAAAGCTTGCGAAGCTGCGCAAAGACAATTGGAAGACAATATTGGCAAAAGAAAACTCAAAGATGTCATGGGATTCATCGACCGAGTGAGGAAAGGAGAGATCGTCCTCGAGGGCGATGGAGCCGGTGGCGCTGGTGGGTTTTCAGCAGCTCTCCTTCAAAAGGGTATGTCAATGTTTTCACCCGTTACCGGTATGCCAGGCTAACTATTATACAAAGGTCGGGAAGCTGTCTTCCTCCGTGACCGTGCCGATATCCTCAAGATGCGCCTAATGGCGGTCAAGTCCAAGCAATGCGCCAATCTCAAAAACAAATACTATTGCCCCGAGATCTTCCTAGACGTGGTCGCGGACAAGCTGACTTCCACAGCGGTGCTCTTCCTCAATGTTGAACTCCTCTCCGAATTCTACTACAATTTCCCCCGCGAGTTAGACCTGAGACTTGGCCGTCATCTGGAACCAAATGAAATTGAACAATTTGCAAGAGAAGACCCCAAGATCAGAAGACATCTCGATGTCATCAAGCGGAAGGAGATGTTGGAGTTGGTTTTGGAGAAGATCGAGAGTCTGAGGCAGCTAGAAGGTCGGACGAAGACGCAGCAGGCGAAGGCGTCACAGGCTAAGGAGAGAGGGCGGTGGAGCCTGTTTTGATGAACAAACTTGTTGATGATACCACCATTTGTAGCGTGTATTCCTCCGGAGTTGTGTGTGGATAGAAATGACATCTGGACATGCCTCTCTCGCCGTGGTTCGTATGTTCCTGCACTTCGCCTTCGTAGCGCGGCACTTTTCTTCTTTTGACTATCTTAGAGGTCCTGTCCTTGTTGTTCGAGGGTCCGTAAACGGATTTCTGACTTGGGTGCCCGAGTTCCAAGGTATTTCTCCGTCCACCTCTTCAATAGCACCATTGATGCCGCCCAATTTGTCGCCGATCTTGATGACACTGAACCTGATCATACGTGGGTCGAGGGTCAAAAATCGCCTGACATCCTGCTGGGCCTTGACCGACGCGTCAAACTGCATCACGAAGTAATGGCCCTGCCGATGTTGAGTTTGATGTTTCGTGGTCGGTCGGGGGAGGTCGAACTGGCCCCAGTTCTTCATGCCGCGTATCACACCGTTGGAGGCCAGAATCTGTTGGCCGGCGACGCGAGCGATTCTGTGCACATAGTCAAAGTGTGTTAGTGATTCCGCTTGTGCAAAGAAGCTGGGAGACAGCAAGCGTACTCTTTGACATGATTGAGGTTGCCCGGCCGGACCTGTTACACGTCAGCTGAATCTTGCCTTCGAATTTGAGGAGCGCAAAGCTCAAGATACTTACTACAGCTATCAGTTCGTACAGCATTTTCAATGAGGCCCCGATATCACATCTGAAAGTATATGAGGGTGGATTGCTAGATTGGCTTAGAATTGAGAATTTCCCTGGGAGATCTCCACTTTGACCGGCGCATTTTGACGGCGGGTTTGTCTCCGAACGCTGCAAGATCTTTATCGATTGCATTGGCGGAGCTCACATGAGCGCCCTTTTAAATATTCGCGTCTTTTCCACTTCATTGTCCGCGTCAAGACAAAACATACAATGGCTTCCCCTGCCCTAGGTCGGCTCATGCCGGCAGTCTCGAAATTGGTCACGAAAGGAATTGTCGTCCCGCGGTCATCAGTCAAGTCTCAACTAGCTCGATCGACCTACCTCTCTACCAGATCATTTTCTGCGAGAACTGCCCGTACGTCACCACCCTCTCAATGTGAGCGTTACTAATTGTGGGTTTCCTCACAGTATGTGTGAAGAAATACACCGAAGATCATGAGTGGATAGAGCTCGACAGCGACGGCAAGACAGGTATGTTTCCCCAGCGCAATCTTCACCATTTCAAGGTTTTGGTCTCTCTGGGCAATCGCAAGATGCTTACACCCTAGCGCAGGAACCATAGGCATTACCGAGTACGCAGCTAAGGCCCTGGGAGATGTCGTCTATGTTGAGCTTCCCGAACTCGGCATGGAAGTGACCAAAGGCGACACAATCGGCGCAGTCGAGTCCGTCAAGTCTGCCTCCGACATCATGACGCCTGTGTCGGGCAAGATTTCCGATCATAACAAGGTGTTGGAAGAGAAGCCAGGAACGATCAACAAAAGCCCCGAGTCTGAGGGTTGGCTGGCGAAGATTGAAGTGAGTGATCTGAATGAGCTCGACAATCTCATGAGCAAAGAGGACTACGATAAATTTGAGAAAGAATGAGACGGGTCAATTATATCAGAACAAAACACAATGGGCTTTCTTGAAATTGGGCTGGTTTTCAGGTACATAAGGGGAATATCCATCAGCAGTGGTCCTTGCAGCTACTTGCTCACTGATCTTGTTCTCCCTGTTGCCCATGCAACCCACTGACGCTGGTGTCTTCGATGTTGTGACGATGTCTCTCGGGATGTATATCAAAATCAGCCTCATGTGCATCATCACTATCAGCTTCACCAAGAAACGCGGCGTTCATCGCATCCAGGCCTTCCTGCTTGTCCCCCTCGGCCGCCCTTCGTGCCTCAAAGCCGTCATCACTGTCGGCCTCACCAAGAAACGCAGCGTTGTTTGCATCCAGGGGCGGACTGTTATCTCCCTCTATAGTCTTGCGCACCTCAAAGTGATCATCCGAGTCTGCTTCGCCCAGGAATGCCGAATTTTCAGCTTCGAGGGCGGGTTGAGGTGCCCCGTGAGCCTCTCGCACGGCGTCGTGCCCTTCATTGCTGTCAGCTTCACCCAGGAAGGCCGCGTGCGTGTTCTCTGGAAACACCTCGGCTTGAGGGGGTACGGTGCCTGGGGTTGGCGTCTGGCTATTGAGCGGAATCGATCCTGAAGGACTTAATGTGGCAGCCGTGGGTCTGAGGTTTGCTGTAGATAGCAGAAACGCTCGTTTGGGTGCAACTCGGATGGGAAGGCTCAGAGCTCTTGGCCGAGCTGCTGAAGCGAGGCTAAGCAGTAGAGGTCGTGCTGCCATCGTTGCAATCGAGAACTGTATTGGTCTATTGCACCTGGAACTGCTATCCAGAATCTCGAAGATATGCAAAAGGGAAGGGTAGGGGCACGACAGGTCAGCTCTCACAAAACACCCTTGCATGACGAAAGAGGGGTTCAGGTGTGGCCAGGCGTCGTCAATCACCTGATGACAAAAGCAGCGCGTTCTGGAGCCGCTCGCCCTGGCCATCATTTCGCAAATCGTATGCTGAGGTGAGTTTGATGAGCGGTTGACGTAGCACGACTCAGGTTTCAAAATGGCAAATCATGCATGAGCACTGAGCATGATTTGCGGGGAAGCTTTCAGACGAGGGACGATCGAAGATGGTGCTCCTTAAGCGAAGTCCAATCAGTCGACACTCCGTAATATCCGAGCTTGGAAAACGTCAATATGCAGGATTTCGATCTATATCTATTGCTTGAGTCTCGCTGCACAAAAAAGGTTGTGTATTCTCTCACTGGAGACCTCGACGTGCCTTGTTTCCTTAGTGACGGTTTTTCAGGGCATCAGCATTCCCGGAGTCGGAGCCGTTGACTTCATCGCTCAGCCGGATGACGTACTTGCCCGAAGTCTGTCTCGATCGATCAGAGAGATATTCGTCAAAGCTATGCACCAGAGAAAGAGTGGGAAGAGAGGAGGAAATGATGCTGCTCACCTTTCCAAAGTTCTTCGCAATATAGGACAGATCGTCCAAGGTGGCCATTTCCACTGCCGGCTTCACTGCGCCTCGTTGCACGAATTCGATTGCCTCCCAGATGTCCTTTCTGGTTCCCACAGCAGAGCCGATGATCTTCACGCCTTTGGAAATACCCAGAATAGGGTGAAAGTTTACCAGTTGATCCTCCGGGGGTATCCCCACACAGACAAATGTTCCGTAGGGGGCCACCAGTTCCAGTGCCGCCTGGTACGCTTTCCCCGAGTTCGCCATGACCAGAACTGCCGCAGCACCGTCTCCTGTGAGGGCCATGACCGTTGCCGTGTCGAGTTCTTTGGCATCATAATACACTTCAGCACCCAGCTTCAGACAGTACTCCTTTTTGGCATCTCCGACGTCAATCGCGATAACGCGGTAACCCATGGCCTTCGCATATTGAATTCCCAGGGCCCCAACACCACCTCCAACACCTGAGATGACCATCCATCGGCCTGGGACTGCCTCACTGACCTTGATGGCTTTGTACGCCGTCACCCCACCACATAGAATCGGTGCAACGAGGTCGTCAGGGACGTCCTCCGGAATCCGAATTACATACCGCGACGGGACAACGGCGTATTCTGCAAAAGTACCGTCTCTTCTTAAGCCAGAGCACAACTTTGCCAAACAACGTCCCTCGCCGCCTGGGGACAAACAGCAGAAACATTCTTCGCACACGTCCCGCACCCATCCTAGGCCAACCCTCGTCCCCACATTGACAAAGGAAGGGTTCACCGCAGATCCAAGCTTCACAACCCGTCCAACGCCCTCGTGTCCTAGAATGTCGCAAGTTGGACCCGAGTGGCCCGCTGCAAGATGAAAATCCGAGCCACACACTCCCGATACAGACAAGCGAACTAGCAAATCGGTAGGGCTAACGTCGGGAACTGGCATGGTCTTGGTTTCAAAGTGATATGTCCCATCGTGCCTCTATCTACCCGTGAGTGAGTGCTCCTGGGTAGCAAGCGGTCATTGCGCATCCTTACCACCAAAATGGCGACTTTGTGCGTAGATGGAATTGTCATATTTTCGCTTCGGTCACGCTGCGCCTTGTTCGCGATCGTACTTTCTTTTCCTGATCAGAATGCTGCTTGTTGAGCTGTTCGGAGAATCGAAATAGCAATATCTGAGGAGGAATTGTTCTGGATGCCCGACACCGGCCGAATCTACTTATCTGTTGTCATGTACTCGGCATGAAGTGCCGTATATGAATTGCAAACTGTCTAGACCCCGGCAGTTGTTTGAGCCTCGACCTCGATCCGGTGTCACCCCGTAATTACAACCAGATGCTGACCTGTGGGGGTGGAACGGGGGTTTCTGTGGGGCTGCTCGGCTCTTGGGTTTTCATTCTGTTCTACTCATCCGAAGGAGTCACTATCTTACAGAAACCCGTTGGTCAGGGCGCCAACAAGATGAGCCCAGATGGCCGTTTTCTGGTTGAGCGATTCACATCCGCCGCTGTCTCGACGGCTCACAACTCTTGTCAAGCAAGTTTTTATCAAGGTGGCGGGTGTCAGCCCCAGCGATCCTTCAACACCGTTCGTTCTAGGCGTCCGCTCAAAGCGCATATCCGACTTACTACGCTGACGAAATGCTAGAGGAAAGGTAGTTAGTTATTTCACGATATACCTTTGGCAGATCAAAACGACATGTCGATGCCAGCGAATGTGACCTATGGTTTCCTACTTCGGTACAACCAAGAATATAACGCAGTGGCACTTTGACAGTCTCTGTTTCTTTCTCGATCACCCGAGAGCAGAGAGAATGCCTCTTCGTGCGACGCCATCGATGCCAGCAATCTGAAGGAAGCACAGATACAGGGATCAAAAACCGCTCTCTTAGTTCAGCTACAGGCTTCGCGATTCATCCCAGATTGGAACATGTCGATCCGTGTAGATTACAGCTATGCTGTCTTGACATCTTCCCGCTTCATTTGACCATCGGCTTGCTTGAGCTCTTTGATGATTTCCTTCCTTCGAGCTTTATCTGCTGCCGCAGCTCTATCTCCAAATACCCGGTCCATATCCTCAAGGCTGCGCCCTTTTGTCTCTGGCACACAGAACCAAGTCCATATCCCACTCAGGGCGCAAAAGACAGCAAAGAATGTGTACGCTCCGAATCCCCGAGTATTCTGGATCAGAGGTGGTGTGATCAGGCCGATGATGAAGTTATTGAGCCAGTTGCTGCAGGTGCTCCACGCCACACCCTTCGCTCGCAGGAAACTTGGAAAGATTTCGGATGGCATAGCCCACGGCACAGGTCCCCATGTCATGCCAAAGGCCAGCATATAGAGGAAAAGGAAAGCAACGGCCACCCAACCTTTGTCTTTATGATCATTCCAACTTTCAAAGTATAAACCCACGAGGACTGCAATGATGACGTGGGAGATGGTCATGATGACACTGCCCAACAGCAGAAGCGGCCGCCGTCCGAAGCGATCCATGGTGTACAGAGATGTCGAAACTCCAATAAGCTGCGTGACATTCAGGATACCCGACAGAACGAGCCGCATGTTGTAATCGACATTCATGCTCTCAAACAAGCTGGGTGAATAATAGATCAAGGCATTGATGCCAACAAACTGCTGGACTGCAGAGAGTCGTTAGCCATGACTAAGCCGGGGAGAATGCAGAAGATAAGAGCCCAGAAACAAAGATTGAGAACTCACAGAACATCAGACCAATGCCGACCATAGTGCGGCGCCAGTAGCCTTGTTTGAAACAATCAGCATAGGCCGCAAGTTCCAGTTTGACAGTATCCCAAAGAGACCGACGACCCACGATGCTGAGATTGGGATGCTTCTCTTTGGCAACCTCCTTGTGAAACGCAACTTCAGCACGAATATCCAACCATTCGGCTTGAATTCGTGGATCGTCTGCTGGGACTCGGCGGAGTTTGACCAGAGCGGCCAGTGCTTCTTGGTCACGTCCTTTTGACGCAAGCCACCTGGGTGAAAAGGGGATGAAGAAGACAGCGATGCCGAGAAGTACAGCGGGTATGATCTGCAGAAGGAAAGGAAGTCGGAATGACCATTCACTGCCGATGTATCGCGTGCCAAACGTCAACCAGTAGGCACAGATGATACCGAAGACGATAGAAAACTCTTCGAGGACAAGCAAAGTTCCTTTCGCATGATCAGCAATGAACGCAGTCCCGCCGAGAGCAGGGTCAACGAGTAGCTTACCTCTGATCTCGGGTGGTGACACTTCCGCGATATACATAGGGACCACCATACTCAGCCTAGGGGGTGATTCAGCTCAAGAGACCCAGAAGGCGAGATTACGGTCAGGCTCACATCCCGACACCAATACCACCGATGAGTCGGCCAACAATCAACATTGCATAGTCCTGTGCGGCCGTCTGCAAGATTGAACCAACCACAAAAATGCAAACAGCCACACAAATCGAGTATTTCCGGGATATTTTCTCGGCCACCCAGCCTTGGTTGAACGCCCCTGTGAGGAGATGATTAGACCTGGCGTGGTCCTGACAGGATTCTGGCAGCCCATGCGAAGTGCCTACCAATAAGTGCTCCAAGCTCAATCATGGCCGTCATAAATCCTTTCCAAAAGCCGGCTCCATTGGCGGTATCTGAGACTCGAGGAAATTGGTCGAGGAACTGATCCATGACCAGGATGACAGAAACGACGCCCTGGTCTACAGGTGGAAGTCAGCCTTTGATCCCGATACTTGTATTTGCCTGCAATCCGCGGATGATACATACCATAACCGAACAGGAAACCCCCGAGCCTGACGACGAAGGCGCAAAGGACGACATATTTCGACTGAAAAGTTCCTCGAAGACCTGAGAATCCTTTTTGTTAACAGCATTGCTTTTTCGGGGGCCCGCAGAGGTACGAGCAAAAGACAATCATCGCGTCCAAGACCCGAGAGCACGAACCTGGCTTAACATAATTGTCTCGTAGCTCTACCAGAGACTCTTCTGCCTGATCCACATGGTCGTCCATGCGTCCTGGAAACTTGTCCCGATCTCGAATCTTCCGGCTTTGCGAAGACGACTTGTTTCGTGTCGCCATTGGTAGGTCGATTATCCCTTTTTTCCACTTTTCAGAAGAGTATTATCTACTGTGGACTCAGCTGTTATGGTTGTTTCACGGCTCCTCCAATCTATCTGGCCGAGAGCAGAGCGAAAGGGAGGTAGTACCCAGAATTTGAGATTGCAGTCGATCGTCGTTGTCCTCGTGGCTCTCTGCTCTCTTAAAAAGGACCTGGTGTTGCAGCGCTTCCCCACATGACGTCGTGATCATCGCCCAGTTCATTCTGGGGCTCGTTGTGACACTTGATGTACCTAGGCAGGTATTGGAAAACAACATGGTCGATCCGGGTTGGCGTTGGAGAATCCGGGGTTGCTCAGCCGGTATTGTCAGCCATCCAGCCAATTTAAGCAGGATCAACAGCTTTCGAGCCGAGTGGTGGATGGTCTTCCTCAGTCAGCCGATGCCTTGTCGCGGTTTACGAGGCTGTGCTGCAAAGGAGTACAAGTGCTGCACTGCACGTATTCTAGGCGTCGGTGGCACTTTAACAAAGTAAAAATTACGCGCCCGGGCGTTCTAACTCACGTCCTCTGTCAAACTTCTATTCATACATTACGCAGCTAGCAGCTTTTACATCTAGTTCCCGGAGTATTCGAGACCTCGTCGACGCAGTGTCGTTGCGCCAGGATCTCACAGTGAGCCGTTAGTGGGGATCTCCTCTTCGATCGCATCCCAATAGACGAGTTGATCAAAGTTGATGGGATCCAAAGCACAATTCGCTTCCAGGTCGAAATTATGGTCATAGGTGTCCGATACCTGCATCTCGTCTCTGGGTTCCTCCCTAGTCTTCGGCGGGTCACTCCAGTCCACTGCCACATCGGACCGATCCTTCTTTTGGTCTCCAACCACTCCGATAAATGGAACGGCTATCTGCGTTGCGGTGTCGTCGCTACCAGACGGACTGATTGCATCAATTAGCTGCGAACAGGCAACAGACTTCATGCCCGTCATGTCTGGCAGCGACTTGAGCCGGTGCGCGGCGGCATTGAGCATCGACATGGTGGTCTCTGCCAGATAGTAAACTTCTCCCAACTGCTGGAGAATGCGCCAACAGAGGTAAAATCTTTGAAAACTGATCTGTCGCACTTGGTCAAGCTCAGACATACTGTAGAGCAGGTGTGTGGCAACGGCTGGTTCCAAAATGGCAATCGCAGTGTCTGGCAACCAGGGGATGAGGCGGTCAGCATAGAGCTTGGTGAAGATGCTTGTAATGCTTTTTGCGGCCTGTGAAACCATCTTCATCGATAGACTTCGCAGCTTGGTCTCGTTTGCATTCGAGCATGACAGGTTGAGCAAAGGCCGATATAGAGTCATCAAAGTCATGGCGTAATAACCGGCCAAGAGAGCCCTGTGTACACTCACGAGCTCGTTCTCCTTTCGATCTTCAACGTTGTGATTTTGACGCTCAACTTGTTGTACTTCAGTGGGCAAGTATCCATACCAATTTTGCAGCTCTTGTCCGCACGTCATGATATCCAGCCATTTTGGACTAGTGACCCTTGGAACCAGAGATACAGCGACTGCACTCTGTCCTGTGGCAGCGGGGGTTCTTTGGACAGTATACTGCACGGTCAAGACTTTGTCGATGTACTCGGAAAGCTGGGCCAAAGCCACGCAGGAACTGGCGAGCGTCTCCAGCTCGGTTAAGCTAATGTCGTGAATCTGCAGGGTTTTCTGGAACGCGACCAAAAGCGACTCCAGTCGGAAGTCGTCAAGATGTAACATGGGGACATCGAATCGAAACACGCTATTCTGTACCGGTCGCCGCAAGGCGACAGCAAGCAATCTATCTCTCATCACAAGTGTCCACCATGTCGTCTTGAATGAACGCCGATGGTTTGGGTCCGAGAGGCTGTTCATGGGATCAAAGTTGAGCCCGATACTGGTAGCGTGCAATGTGGCGATTCCGATCCAATAATAGCTGTCCCGAACACCCTCACAGTCCCCATCCCAGAAGCTCAGTAGGATAGCCGCCTGACAAATGATCAATCTGTCCACTTCGACGTCAAGGTCGTGAAGAAGTCGTGCACGCTCATAGAATATACCTCTCGTTTGCTTGTGGCTTCCGTGCTGGCTGTCCGTCTTAAGGTATGCCATTGCGGCAAACATGATTGCTTGGAAAAGAAGCAGGCTGGTAGTGCCCGTGCTGCCGTTGGTGGAGACTGCCGCTAGGATGTCTTCGAGGTCCAGCATCGGTGCAAAAGGATGTATCCATTTTGCATAAGTCGTCAAAAGCAGGTCACGCGTTATCGAGTCGGGAATGTCGAGAGCACCCCTTCTCCGGAGGTGGTTGAGGTCTTCGGCAGACAGAGTTTTCTTCAAAGGCGTGATATATTTTGGGAGTGATCGTTGTTGGTGGTCTGTCAAAATAGTCTGTGAGGGTGATGGATAGGCGGCCAGGAAATCCGCCAGGACGTCTGCCTCGAAATCCTGCTCGACAACCGTTGTGTCATCTTTGTCGCCAGCCTTGAAGTCATCAGCCGTCACTGGTACATCGGAGACGGTGCTTTCAGAGAGACCGAAGATGTTGAAAGTACCATGCCCAATAGCACCGTTGGCAGCAGCATACTTGGTCCCCTCCGAGATGGTGCCATTTATGTCTCCAAAATCAATGATAGCGTCGCATATTGGGCTCCGAGGACCGTGTTGCTTGCCCTCAAAGAAGGCTGGGTTTAGTATACGATCCCCGACATGACGTCGCTTGCTTGCGGGTAGTGAGCAATCTTTGCAGTCAAGTCTGCAATTTGTACATGGAATCTTAGTCCTGGTAACATCACAGCGGACCTTTCTTGAGCGGCACGATTCACATGCCCTAGGAGCTCTCTTGCCGAGGCCGCCTACTCTGACGGACCCTCTTGAGGTGTGGACTGCCATAGCGGAAAGCCGCCGATGGTCGAGGCTGATAGTTTGAAACGGCACCAGATACTCAACCCATTGAAGGACGAAGAGGGAGAAGAAGAGAACTTACCTCCTAAAACACTTACAGAGCTTCCGTCCATGGCTCATTTATTGGATGACAAGCCATGAAGCGAGTCAGACTGGGATATTCGAGCACAGGATGTATTCCAGCTGGGTTCCGGTGGAAGAAGTTCCGGTCACGAGGGAATCAGGAAGTTCCGAGTCTTGGTAGAGGGGCTTGTGATGGAAATCCCATTGGAGGGTTTTGAAGATGCAGATGGTAAAGGCGACCATGGCGTAAAAGCTCATTAGTTCTAGCTGGTGGAGTCGTTCATCCGGTCCTGCATCCGACCACCAGCCCTGTGGTAGCACGGCAGCTAATTAAACACAGGCAAGCAAGCGGTAAGCACAGCCAGTTAGGGAAGACTGCTTCCGATATGCAAGGGTCCGCCCTAGGTACCCGTGCTTCAGTATGTCAACATTGCCGAGTAGAAAAGAGCGGTAGGTAAAGATATATTTGCGTGGTGAAGATGGTGATGCTAGGTCAATAGGATTCCCGGGCACGGACCAAATAACCCCCCGGCAGCTTCTTTGGCTAACACCGAGGTTCTTCTGTTTCTGTTCGCCCAAAGCGTCAACCAATTTTCTGTATCGAGCACAAGTACCGAGTACTGAGGTACTTTCTTTTCCTATCCTGCAACCTGCAACCTGCTCTGACTCTCAAAAGGCGGCGGTGTACCACAGACACATGCCACCATGTGTCGTTCCTGTCCAGCTCTCCGTGCCCCTCCTATCAGTTGTGGCTCAAACCTCTCCTCCAGAAATCTCGATTAGTGTGTGGCCTACCTAATGACTCCTGCGACAGCGTCCTCGTCGAAGAAACGTCCCCTGCCGCGAGCCCGACGAGCCTGTTTAAGATGCCGGAAGCAGAAACTGCGATGTGATGATATCAGACCGTGTGCATTGTGCTTGCGTGTTGGAGTTGAATGCAGAGAGCGGCCTGAAAACAGAGGACTGGAGAAACCCTCGGCGGACCTCCCAGCCAGCCATGACACAAGCGACACCGGCCGATTTGATGCTGATCCGCCGCCTGCTCTGTCTCCGCAGACCTCGATCTCTCTTGGGCCTCGAATGAGCCCTGCTACTGCTTTGTCCCAGACGAACTCCCCGCCCTCATCCACGCGGAGCCCGCAAGAGTCTATCAGGCGATCCTCTGAGGTATATGGGGAAAGGACGTCGACCTACGAGGTCGTGGATCAGCTCTTTAGAGAACACAATTCGGCGGCACGGCTATTCCATTCGACTGATGCAATTCCGGGTAGCAGCCCCGATATAAGGTCTTCTGAAGCCGGTGGACAGTATCTACCCATATGTGATCTGCTTGAGATGGAATTGCCGCCTCCCCATGTGATCGACTACGCTTTGGAAAGCTATTCATATTCTGTGCACTGGTTCATGCTGTTATTACATGAACCCTCTTTGAGCGCTGAACTCCAAGGACTTATCACTACAGGCTTTGTCCGCGCCGATCGAATCTCTTTCTTGATCCTCGTTGTCTTGGTAATTGGCATAGGCGCAAAGTACACAACCAGATCCGAAGCTGAAGCGAGATGCCCAGGGTTTGATATGGACAGGCTTGGGAACCAGCTCATCCGCAAAGCAGAAGAGCGACTTCTTGATGTCTTCGATCAAGCAAACATTGAGGCTGTTCAAATTTCGATCCTTCTTTCGTCATACTACGTCTACCATAGCAGACCAAATCGCAGCTTTGCCTTGGTGGGGAGCGCTCTCAAAGTCGCTCAAGCTCTAGGACTTCAGCAGGAATCACGCTGGAAGATGGATGACCCTGTCCTGCGAGAGGTATGGCGGAGGTTATGCTGGGCACTCTATACGGCCGAAGTGTGAGTCAAGAGAGGCTTCCAGACCTGCGAGCATCCTGTCACTCACTGTTTGTGGTATAGGTTTAGCGCCATCTCCTTTGGAACTCCCTGTAACGTCCATGACAGCGACTGGGACGTCTCTTTCCCCGGAAACATCGATGATACCCTAACGACTTGCCCGGGTTTCGATTCGGTCGAACGATATGAGGATGAAGCATTCGGGCCAGTTACCATAGCATCCTATCAGAGATACAAATTTCGACTTTATCGAATTGCTTCTACAATCACTCGCAACATCTATCTCCGGAGTGGAGCAACCCTTTCTGAAGTCGTTCGAGAAATCAAAGCGATCAATCACCGCCTGCTCCAGTGGGAAAAATGTATACCGCCGGAATTGCGGCTCAAGAATCTAAAGTACAGCAGCACCGACAGGACGAGTATGAGAACCATCAGAACTTTCCAGCTTCAAGCCCTCGCCCTTCAGCTCTCTTATGACAATATCCAATTGGTACTTCATAGGCCTCTATTAACCATAAACCGCGTCCCCCGGTTCCCCCCTGCAGCACCACAAGTAGGCCATGACCCAGACCATATGGTACCGCACGCTCTCATCGAAGCGTTTGATACGACGATGATCAGGACAAGTAAATACCAATGCTGGGTTTCGTCGATGAGAACATCAAAGATTGGCGAATATGCCGAGATCCTAGCTGCTGCTCAGAACACTCATGGAGCAGCTTACGCCGGGATCCAGTCCTTCACTGCTGGTGTTGTCCTTGGCATTTTCGCTCTCTCGGATCCCATCTCAGATCAGGCTCATCAAGCGAAACGTGCGGTGGGTAGAATTATCAAGCTCCCTCAGCTTCACCGATTCCGCACAACGGTGTCTGACCAGTGTGGTGCGATTCTGGAAGAACTCATCCGATTGATCCTCGCGGAAGAGATGAAGGCCTTGTTGACAGAAGCAGAGTCGTCTGGTCAGGATCGTATACAGCACAGGCTCGCTGCTGAACGCCCTCCCATCGATGAGATTTCCCCACTCATGAAGCCTTACGGAGAGCAGTCTCCAAACAATGAAAACAACGTGCCGGCGCAAGACGCTAGTATCTTTGGCGGGAGCGATACAGACGCACCCGAGCTATTTTCCCACTCCATTGTCGAGCTGCCCCGAGATATCGGTTCAGGCAACTTCAGTGATGCTCTTCTTTCTCTACAAGATGGTTTGATACCCTTAAGGCTGTCTTTAACCCCTCTCTAACGCGTTGTAGTGTTTCGTGATGGTCGCAATGCGCTTAGTAGCCGCCTTGGAAATGGCACTCGACAGCAAGAACAAGTTGGTCTGCCATCGATGTCTGGGACATTCCCATACCCGCAAGCTCTCTCGGCCCCGGCTGCCCTGACAAACAGCAGGGTTTCCAACACATTCGATACCACTTCTCAAGCCTGGATCTGGGATGATCTGCTCTGGCTCCCCGATGGGACTTGAGATGCTCTTTGTGCGAACACGTTGCTTCAGGTCTGTGTGACCAGAAATTGCCAGGCTCTGGTTCTCTGGTCCCCGCCCAGGCAGTACCTTCGTGCTCCATATAGGATATCACATACCAATACCATCGCCCGCAGCGAGAATGGGTGCTGAGTTGCCTAAGTCGCTCTGTGGCCACATACAAAGCAGCCGGGTATCGCTGATATCTCCGCCGTTAATTCGCGGCCGAACAAAGTCATTTTCAAATGTGCCAAATCAGTCGCGCACCAATGACTCATGAGTCTATAGAGTACGAGTATGTCGGAGACAGGCCACTACTTCTAAATCGTGGTCGGTGTAGATGAGCCCACGAAGGAGTCGTCTGCCGCCGGCAAATCATTCTGCCACCTGAGGTACAACAATTCGGTGGCACAGGGTCTGGAAACCTGGGATCCTCATAAAAATACTACGCTACTCGGGTATCAAATCCCCTTCCAGTCCTGCTGTCAATGTGTTGATCAGTCCACTGTAATATTCCCCCGGTGCTAAAGGATTTGATCTTTACAGATACATTTTTGGACCTTATCTTCCCTCCACCTTTTTGCAAAACGCCGGATATTGGGCAACAATCTCGGTTAATAGGACTACTCGGCCTTTCCCCGGATCGGATCATAGTCTGCATCGTGAATCTCTTTCAAAAACTTGTCTGCTCCATCTTTGTCGTCGGCGAAGATGTGATCCGCAACCATCTTCTTGGGCGTCTCACCCAGCCACTGGAACAATGAAAAGTCCTGGAACTTCTCGGCACGGAAGATTTCGAGGACTTCGACGGGTTCATCCTCACTCAAGTTTTCGATGAAGTGGCCCATGTTCCGGGGGACCACGCCGACGTCTCCGGCCATGTAGTCGAAAGTCCTGGCATTGCCCTCGGCGCCGAAGATGGTGACACGCGCACGACCTTTGATGAAGTATGACCACTCGTCAGCATTGGGATGCCAATGCATCTCACGCATTGCGCCGGGTGCAATGTCGAGATGGGCAGCTGCAATGGTCTTGGAGATGGGAAAGTTGGTCGAGTCGGTGATGCGGACCAAACCTCCAGTGGTGTTGAGGGGCTCTTGGTCCATCATCTTGTGGGTGAACTTGAATTTGGATTTCTTGACGTGGGTGCCATCTGGCTTCTCCTCGTCAATGGAGCCTGGGAAGCTACCCTGGAAAATGTATTTGTCGGATTTGGGAATGGTCTTGAACACCTCGGGCGAGAGACGGAAATTCTCACCGAGGACAGACTTGGGAGTGTGCGCTGTACCGCATTAGTGGACGTTTCATTGCCGGACAATGGACAATCCAAAGGACTTGACTTACCTAGCCAGTCCGTCAATAAGAAGGTCGATTCTTCGTTGAAGTTGCCGTCGTCAAAGACGATCAAGAATTCAGTGCCGTTGGGGTCTAAGCCTTGCAGAGAATGGGGATGGCCTGATGGAAAGTACCACAAGTCTCCCTTCTGAAGGTCGTCGATGAAGTTGCCACCCTCAGTGTCTAGAGCAGTGACACGCACGCTCCCCTCGAGGACGTATGCCCACTCAGCTTCCTTGTGCCAGTGAAGTTCTCGAATCACACCGTAATCGAGTCTCATATTGACACCGGCAATTTCCTTGCTCGAGCCGAGTTCTCTGATGGTAGTTTGACGTGTCCACCCTCCTTCCTGTGCGGTGTCAGTCACATTGGAGGGCCGGACCAGGCATGGCAGTCCTAATCTATGAGCTTACCTCGATCCTGATATGAGAATCGGCAAAGCTCCAACGATAGTTGGACATGCTCCCATGATCGGTGCTGGGAGGCCGAAGCATATCTGGGTTTTGCCTCTCACGGTCTTTGTTCCGTGGCCCCATCATCGTCGCGCCATCACCGTTCCGCCAAGGCAGTGGCTGCAAGTCTTCGCCATACGAGTCGATTTTGCGGTCGTAGGGATCCCGGTTGTCAGGCGTGTAGGGGTCATTCCTGTCGAGAGGTTGCAGCGCTTGTTGTTGCCGGTTAGTGACCGGAACGGCCAAGCAAGAGCTCACGAACAGAGACCACAAGGAAAGATGCATATCGAGACAAGTGAGATAGATGGAGGCACAACACAAGATCTTCTGAAAAAGTTCTGGGGTGGAATGGAGCTGTACAATATATATACCCTTGCACAGAATAACCATATGCTCTCCGCAGATTAGCTCTCCGTCCGGCCAATCCGTACATTCTGCCCAAGCATCAAAGGGGGAAAAGAAGCCCCGCCATGGCGCGAATGAGGAGGAACGTCATGATGACGGCAGAACGTTCATCCGGCCCACCTTGTTTCAACGGGCCAAAAAACTTACGGGGACGACGGGGAAGGGGATTCCAGCCACCAAACGACCTCTCAACCCACTTCCACCACTATCATCCATATTGATCAACCATGCCCATGACGCGCGGTTCAGAACTCCGCAAAACGAGAAAAGGACCTCGACTTCTCACCCCGTCGCCCGGCTGATCGTTTCGTCCTCCTCTCCGTCAGCAGCAAAGTCCACTTGCTCTCACGTCCCAAGACATTTTACTTCCTCTGTATGCTCCCACTCCCCATATAGCCAGACCAGACCAGACCAGACCACATATCACGCCAGAAGGACCGTCTGTTAGTGCTCACACGCAGCAATGACTACAGCGAATGGCTACGGGGCCATCAACGGAGACTCAACTGCTGCGAGTCAGCCATACCAAGGCTCTGAAGATGAGAGTGGTCCTCTACTTGTCAAGAGGGACTCCCCTCGGTCTCTGGCTCGCTTTCGGGAATATTTGAAAGAGGACATCGACAGACGCTGGGCTGATCTGCTGCTGCTGCTGTCGTATGTCATCACCGGGCTCCTCGACAGCTCAGCAGTGTTCATCTGGGGGTCCTTCGTGAGCATGCAAACTGGCAACACCGTCTACCTTGGACTGGGCTTGGTTGAGCCGACCAAAGGAACGCGATGGATTAGGTCACTCACGTCAATCGCCTGCTTTTGCTTTGGCTCCTTCTGCTTCAGTCGCTTCCACCGCTACTTCTCGCCAAAGCGACGTTGGGTTCTGCTTGCCTCATTCGCTATCCAGTTGCTGTTGGTCGTGCTGGCTGCTGTCGTTGTGATGGTCGATAGCAGGAAAGGAAATGACCTTCGGTGGGAAGTCCTCGTTCCCATTTCACTGGTTGCATTCCAGAGCAGTGGACAAGCTGTGACCAGCCGGGCGCTACAATACAATAGCCTCACCAGTGTCGTTCTGACGAGCATTTACTGCGACCTGTTCTCGGATCCCTTGATCATGGCGGGATTTTTTCAGAATGCAGAGAGGAACCGGAGGGCAGCGGCGCCCTTGTTGCTCCTCTTCGGCGCCATTCTCGGGGGGCTATGGTCACATAGCTCCGTTGGACTCGCTGGTGCGTTGTGGACGGCTGCAGCATTAAAAATCACCATCATTATTGCATTCTTTCTGTGGAGGGCTCAACCACAAGCCCATGAGCGCTGAGTGCATGTGGAAGATGGCGGGACGTTCCATGTTTAGCATTTACAGAGAGTTCAAGTTTGGACCTTCGGAGAGGGGGTACCTCGCGACCACTGACATTGATGAAGCCAGGGCATTCTCTTTGATGCCTGTGGCCAGGTTATGGCATGATAATGTGGCTTTTCAAGACAAAGACCATGCACCTACCAACATTCCGAGGTAGAGCGGCATCGTGATTCCGGCTCACTCTGAAGATGGGCGAACAATCTGCAACAGGAGTCGAGATCTCTCTTCGTTACCTGCGAACTGCTTGTGTGCCGCAATAAACAACGTGAGCTTTCGAGAGAGGAAGTGGTGCTGGTGCATGGAACTCGCCTTTCACTTTGGATCGTGGCTACGGGTCATTATCAGAGTCTCGGCAACCTCTACCAACACTAAATGAGGACTAGGGATGAAATCGGAGACTCCCGGAAATGTCACCCGAGGAGCTCAACGGCTCCTAGGTTCCGAATCTTTTTTTTCTTGGTGAGCGAAACAACATGGCAATCATATTCATGCCAGGCTAGTTGCCAGACGCCGGTAAGGTCGGCACCGTGGCGCCGTAGATTCATCCACATTCTGATTGAACAATACCTACATATGACAAGGCCTCACATTGCTGAATAGCGTGCTTGTTCAAGTTGTAAGATCGAATATAATGCAGAGGCGACATCCCTGACAATGTCGCTCAAGTCTAGGATGTAATGTGCGCTACGAGATCGCTTCGCACAACAAAACATTGCCGGAGGTAGCGGATACCATGATGGGTGATTCCCACCGAATATGGATAGATAGTATTTTTCACATCAAAGATTTGCTATTTGTCTGCGGTTATGTTGCTTCACAATCTATCTACGTACAATATCACTTGATTATTCCACACCTCAAAGATGTTTGTGGAAGAAGTCCAACACGATCCGGTAAGCCTTTGCGTAGGCTGCCTTCACATCCTCGTCGGAGAGGTCACTTCTCGCGGCCATGAATCCGTGAATATGATCCTTGAACCATTCCACCTGGTGGGGCACCTTGAGATTCGCCTCGTATTTGTCCACGGCCTCTTGATCTTCGTCCTTGGACGGAATCATAAGCATGGGAATGGTGACGTTCGGTGCATCGTTCGGGTCAACCATGGCTGGATGGCAAGCGACAGCCGCCTTGAAGACAGTATTGGATCCAGATACGAGGTTGACGATCTGGAGGTTTGTTAGTAAGGGTGAAATGAGAAGCTGGCACATAGGAAAGTGGTACTACTGACCTTGCCACCCCAGCAGTACCCAAGCACGCCCCAACTTTTGACACCGGGGTTCTTCGCCTTCAACTCCTCCATCACCTTATTGAGTCGCTCGATTGTCTTGGGAGGGGCAGCAGCGGTCTGGAAAAACTCGCCTAGTTTCTTGCCCTTCTCTTCTGTGTCTGGTGGGTACCAAGAAATGTCGGCAGGTTCACCATCGAAGAAATCCGGCATGTAGACCTGGTACTGGTGATCCTTATCCGCGTGAGCAATCAGGTCGGCACCCTGCAATGTCTGAGGAAAGAACCCGAAAATGTCAAAGACAATCACAACGCCCTGAGTGGCAGACGAAGGTCCAGTCGCGTATGTCTTCATCCCATTGACGGTGATATAGTTTCCCTTCTCTTTGTAGCCATGGCCGACCACAGCCGGAGTGTTGCAGCATGCGGCGGACTGTGTGTGCGACATATTGGCGATGTTTCTTTTGGAGGAACCGAAGAGGTACTGAGAGGCGGATGAGAGCTGTTTAGAAAGAGCAGCAAGTCTGTGTCGACCTGTCATTGAGGTGGATGGGAGTTTGTCGTGGAGGGGGGAATTACGATGAGTTGTAGATGGATAAAGGATTTGGAGACCAAGGAGGGGTCGAGTTTACGTCAGAAGGAGCTCAGGCTGCTCTCCGCGCGGGACTTGCGCTGAATTGAGTTGACTGGGTGCGCAAGACTATACAAGTACTGTCGTCGCAGCTCTTATCTTTCAAACGAGTCAAACCGTGTTGAACCGAATCAAGAATCCAAGGTGTTGATAATAGCACTACTGTAACTGCCCGCCGCTTCGCCCCAGCACTTTTCACCGAAGCTCTGACTTGATACTCCGGCCGCGGCACAATCTTCCTCGGCTTGTTGTCAAGGCACGTCTGTGCCGATGGTCCAATGAGATCGAAAACACACCCATGCGAGAGCCCCAGCCTGTTCCACCCAAGCCGATCTCTTCCTCCCAAGCTTCCAACCGGCTGGATGCCTAGCGCGGCCGTCCTCGAATGGAACGACCAACAAGCTAAAGCTACTGAACATCGTTTGCCAGAGCGACAACTACTATATTCCGGCAACTTCCCTGGCTCTTAGATGGTATTCTGCCCCTTTCTCCTTCGCAGGCACACCTTGAACTCGGACTGCTTGACAAACCATGCGTTGTGCACTTTCCACGGCTTTGTGGGATTTGCGAACTCAATCTGCCAAGAGCTGTTAACTTTGAGGTCGTCAGAAAGAGGGAGGATGTTTTCCTTACCTCAAATCTCATCAGCAGTGCTGGAACAAGCTTGTACATTTCGAGAAAACTGATGTTCTTTCCGATACACGTGTGGGATCCTGCTCCAAACGTGAAAAGAGAGCTGTCCATTTGTCGTTTTTGCTCTGGCGATGCTTCGAGCCATCTCCTCGGGCGAAAGCTTCCAGTGTCTGGTCCAAACAGGCTATCTCTGTGCACAGTCCAGGCACTGCATCCGACGATTGTCCCACCAGGAATAAATTTTCCACAAATGGCGACACCTTGACGAGGCACGATCCGTTCAAGCGTAAGTCCAGCAGCAGGGTGGCAGCGAAGAGCTTCTTTGATCACAGCACTTAGATATGGCAATTCCCTCACATCGTTCCAGTTGACCAGGCCGTTGGGGTCAGCGAATGTCCCATTCTCCCTTTGCGCCCAAAGCTCCTCCATCAAGCTCTCCATGTCTTCTGGGCTTCTCAACAGGAAGTAGAAGACTGCCCGCAAGCTGATCGCGGTGGTGTCGCTGCCAGCAAACATGTTGGCAACGGTCAGCGCCAAAACTCGCTCCCGGGTAATGAACTCAGGGTCCTTGTGATGGGCTTCAGTGAACCTTGACAAAAAGTCTCTCCTTGTCTCCTTTTTGCCAGATGTGGTTGCTGGTTTTTCCGCGGCGTGCTCCATGTCTTCTCGAGCAGCGATCCGGTTTCTGGCAAAGGTCGCCACGGGTGTGTTTGAGCTTATGAATCCGATTTGGCTTGCAAACAATCGCAATGGGTTCTTGAGAAAGACACGATCCAAGACTGAGATTTGTCCAACCTGTTATCCTCGATTAACATTTCCGCATTCTGATCTAGGCACAGACCTACTATGGCGGCGTAGTTGAGAAGCCACTCCAGATTCCCGATGATTCCGTCAACATCAACACCTCGATCCATGAATCCAAGACGCTTGGAATATGTGAGCTCACCAATGACATCGAATGCATAGAACTGAAGCCATTTCGAGAAATCACATATGCCTTCGGGACCTGTTTTGTCTGCAAACCTCTTCTCAAGCTGTTCCAAAAAGGCCAATGTGGTGGAATCAACCAAGGGTTCAAATTGAACCAGGGTACTCATCGCATAAGCGTTCGATACTGCTCTTCTGAGCTTAGCATGGAATTTCTCATCCGTGGTGCTGAACATGGTATACAGTCTGCGACCTTTTGCTATTGTTTGTTGGACCGGATAGAAGCCAGATTTGACGAACCCAGAATTCAGGGCATATATGACGGGGATAGCGGCAGGATCAGACACTGACACCACTCGAGGGCCCAAACGAACCAAGGGACCGTACTTCTCGTGCAGCTGGATATGCTTGAGCTCAGGTCGACGGCCCCAGACCACAAAGAACCTCCAAAAATCTGTGAAGGAAGCAAGCGCTGGTCCTGGGATGTGGTTGATACCTGTGCCATACCTATTGACAGCGAAATGAATGACACAAAAACTTCCAAATGCGCCAACTAGGTACCATAACACTTGTTCCGATAGCCGATCGGTAACCTGGTCGAGAAACATCGTGCACCCAAATTATCCCTCCGAGGATGCGAGAAGATAACAAGAGAGTCGGTATGAACTCATGAATTTCCCTTCGGGTGACATTGAAGGAAGCCACTGAAGATTCAATACTACAACTTGGAGGGAAATCCAGCAACTCTGGGTGGAACTGGGGACGATTCCATTCATGGTGATTGCGGGGATCTGGGGAAAAGCCTCCACATCGGAATCGCCCCATCGATAAGGGCGGAATTTGGTCCGAGACACCCAAGACACCTTTCAGGTTGAAATATCCTTCTGTCGGATCTGAGATCGAGCGGTTGCGTCGTTTCCCAGCCTCTCGTCGTTTGTATATCAGCGAAGACATTGGGAGTCATTGAGGAGCAGGGCAGAGTCCGGACTTTATACTTGTTTTTTGGGTGGGCGGCAAAGAGCGACCAAGATTGGGGTTCAGAGGATGATCGAGAAATGCCCGACAAGGCCGATATCCTCGTCTGGAGCGTATTCTACTTTCGAACAATGTCCATTTCCCCTGCGTCAACCTATAGCTACAACCAGGATCTCCCAATCTAATTTATTCTAATGGTACCACAGTACACGAATGGCAGGATGCCCTAGTTCCTTGGACAGTGCACCGACTCTCAATAAATGCCTGGAAACAGCTGTCATGGCACCTCACGCTCATACTGTGTCCATTGTTCTTTGTATTACTCCTCGTAATACTTCTCGAAGGCCTGCATAGCATTGAACACAAAGTTTAAAATATCCATTCCTGCAGTCGCGCGAGTTTGATACTGTGCTGAGGGAAAATCGTTAGTCAGTCGAGGAGAGAAGAGAGAGACATGAGACACTGGGACTTGATGTTTACAGAAATGAATATTTTAGGCCCTCTCCCCTTGAAGTTGACTGCCGCTGAGAAGTGACTACATGTCTCGCCCCAAGCTTGTCATCTGCTATGGCTCAAACCAGTCGCTGACACGGGCAGATCGTCTCCATTTCTCTCTCCGCTCATCCACTGGATTCAGGCTTTCTCCCGACCATGAACCTGGTGATATGTGCGCTGTAGACACCATCAACCACGGCATCTTTCTTCATCTGGGTCAGAAGCTGTCGTGCGTCTTGACTGGCCTCCATATCCCTTGCTTCCAGTACTGGAATCAACTGCGCCACCAGGGCATACCAATGTTCGTAGAAGCCACGGAAGATCGAAGGGGGTGGCCGTTTACTGTCAGCCACCACGTTCTCTAATCCTGCATCGGCGTAGTATCTTGGTAACCGATCAAAGTGCTCCGTCGGCCACTGGAAGGTATTCATCATGATCTTCCATAGCTGGGTCGAGGAGTTGTGCGTGACCTCTGGGTTGGGAATGCGGGTGGGATCGTTGGCCGAGTAGACATTGTTCTTATCTGCGTCAAAGTAGTCATACTCATCCCACTGGAGATAGCCTCCTGGTTCTAAGACCGCCTCGTTAGTACGTTTCACACAATCTTCGGGCGACAAAAGCCCATACTCAGCATCGACACAAACTTCTCGAGCACGGCTCGGGGATCCTGGTTCCCTCCGAAGACCTGGATGACAAGTCTGATATGGATAAGATCGAATGCGCCTTTCCAGTGCTCGGGCACCGGGTCGAAGAAACTCCACTTGGTCACTGACAGATTTGGCGGAAGATCCGGCTTTGGAGGTGCCAGGCCCAAGCTGATATCTGAAGCCTCTACCTGAGCATGAGGGTATTCTTCTGCAACCTGCATGGCCCATAGACAGTGACCAGCCGCAAGCTCGGCAATGCGTAGGTCCGTCTTGTCACTCAGGTCGATTGAGGGATGGATGTTGCTCTTGTTGACCTCGCGCCAGAGGAAGTGCTGGTAGCACAGTCGGAGGGCATCAGGTGCTGTTCTCCAGATGGAGTATTCATCGTTGCCGACAACCATGTTTGAAGAGAGGGACTGCCGGAGTCTATGGCAAGAGATATTTGGTAGACGTTGGAGATGGACATTGTGTTCGTCTCAAAGGGTTCCTTGGACAATATATATTCGAGGACGTCGGGCTCATCGAGCAATATCGTGACTTACCGAACGCATCTTTCCACCATCGACTGAGCACAAAAAGCCCATTGCCGAATCCAGGCTTCTCTTGACTCAATGGTCAGGTAGCCATTTCAGGACTTGTTGATCCCTTCGCATCGTGTTAACCCATGATTGAAAGCATATTCGCTGGCGCGGGCTGCGGCTGAGCCGCTTCTGTCGGAGAAGCCTTGACCTTGACGTAAAGTCAGGAATATCCCTACCTTATTGAGCCAGATAGTTTGTTCCAAAAGATGCAAGGCACTCGCTATTCCCAGAAAGACATTGTCGGCTATCTGTTTCTGGAAGAGAAGCGAGTCGCGTCGCTAATCGGCCGTGGTGGGACGATGGCCGTTGACATAAAACAACGGGTCGAGCCATGCCTCGGACGGTCAAGCCCGTTCCGCTACTCAACAACTAGCCAGCTGGCGTCGATACTCAGCAGAATGCGGAGACAGTCAAGAACACAGCGACTTGTTGTGAATGGACAGCATCTGCAGCTCAGCTCGCGGATCCCGACGCAGCTTGACCGCTCAACTTCGGCCACTCAAGGTCCTTTTGTCGTCGATACTGTCAAACCTCGACGCCATCAACGTACATCTGACTTGACTTGTAAACACGTGTCAGTCGGTGCTGGAATGTATCAGGGACACGATCAACTTTCTCATAAATTGCTGCCAACCTCCTCGCCAACAATGGATCCGTCAGTCCAACCACCAGCTCATCCATCGCTTCCAATCCTGCTCTCAACATGGCGTCACTCGACGTGGAAAAGGCACCAGAGGTCGAAGTCCAGTCCGATATCTTCTATCCGATCCAAGACCGTCAGAACGATGGTAACCGAGACTTGAGGCGCGGAACTGTGCACGAGATAGCAGAAAAGGGCCACACAGCGACAGACAGGCAAGCATATCCATTTACAGGCCGAGGATATTAAATCGACTGACCTTGGAAGACATGGCAATCCGTTGGTTGTCCTGGACGCGAAAGCCGAAGCCAGACTCAGGACAAAGATTGATTTTTACGTGGTCCCAACAGTAGCCATTCTATACCTTTTCTGCTTTATCGACCGAGCCAACATTGGTGAGCACTGCAATCTCCCCTTTAAACCATCGGAACTAACGTCGATAAGGCAACGCGAGACTCGCCGGGTTCGAGGAGGACCTTGGTCTGCACGGCTACGATTATAACAAAGTGCTCACGGTTTTCTATGTTGGTTACGTGGTTTTCGAAATGCCTGCGAGCTTCGCTTGCAAGTTTTTTGGCCCGGGATGGTTTCTTCCTGCGACAACTTTTGGTTTTGGCGTCTTCTCGCTCCTCACAGGGTTCTGCACCAACATCAAGAGCGTGTCCGCTGTCCGGTTTCTGCTTGGGGTCTGTGAAGCCGGAATGCTTCCCGGAATCGCGTACTATCTTTCCAGGTGGTATCGGCGGAGGGAGCTGGTCTTTCGCCTATCGTTGTACATCGTCATGACGCCCCTTGCAGGGGCCTTTGGAGGTCTACTCGCATCGGCTATCTTGACCCTCGACCACATGGGCTCATTACGGACCTGGAGGATGATCTTCGTCATTGAGGGAACCATTACCTGCGGCCTAGGTCTCCTGTCCTTCTTAACGCTGACTGATCGACCCGAGACGGCAAGATGGCTTACAGTCGAAGAGAAGGATCTCGCCATAGCACGAGTGAAGTCGGAGCGAGCGGCGAGCACTGAGGTGCTCGACGGATTCAACAAGGATAAATTGCTCAGAGGGATCCTCAACCCTGTGACATTGACTACCGCAGTCATCTTCGGCCTTGGGAACATCACCGCTCAGGGTCTTGCCTTCTTTGCACCGACCATCGTCAAAAGCATCTATCCTCACCACAGCGTGGTGTCACAGCAGCTGCACACAGTACCGCCCTACATCGTGGGTGCCGCCTTCGTCCTCATCCTGCCCTACCTGAGCTGGAAGACTGGCCGCTACCTTGTTTACTATATTGTTGCTCTTCCATTCACCATTTGCGGATTTGCCATATTCCTAGGCACACAGAATGCAAATGCTCGCTACGGTGCAACCTTCCTGGTAGCAAGCTCTGCATTTGTGTTCGGCGCCTTGAGCAACGCTTTGATATCGGCGAATGTCATCTCGGATACCTCGAGGTCTGCTGCGATCGGGACCAACGTCTTGCTAGGGAATATCGGAGGATTAATTTCCACCTGGTCCTATCTTCCTTTCGATGGCCCCAATTATCCCATAGGGAATGGACTGAACCTCGCCGCCATCTCGAGCTGTCTGGTGCTCTCTGTTCTGCTGCTGATATGGATGCAACGCGACAACGTCAAACGGTCTACGAAGATCACCTCAGATGCCAGCGAGCTGTCGATCAAAGAATTGCAGGATCTGGACTGGCAGCAATCAGCATTTCGCTGGAAACCGTGAACTCTGAAAAGGCAGCTCAAAGGCTTCATGGGATGGGGTTTGTAAATCACGACATCGCTCATTTAGCTATACCGAAACGCACCATCAGTCATGTCGATAAGAATGTTTCCGTATGACACAGAAGGTTCTGCACTAAACAAGAGCGGCTCATGCTACGAATTGCTCACACATGTAAAGCGCCCATGTTCTTTTGCATTCTTCGTTTGCGTCTTTGTATCAAAGTACGAAATCCCACTAGAAACCTAGTAGACAGGATAGATACCCATCCAACTCCCGTGCCGACTCGGCGGAGTAGGACCATTGATATCGCCCTTCACAAAATGCGGGAGAATCTCTCCAGCCAGAACCGTCCCGGCAGCAACGGGGAGAAACCTTGACAGCTCATCCCCGGCAGCTGCTTTGACGATATCAGCCACCGCCCCCGCGCTGAGGCGAGTTGAAGTTCCCTCTGGTCCCCAGCGAAATGGGTATGTCACCCAAGCGGGAGATTTCACCCCCAGCCAGTCGACCGAAACGAGGTCATACTTCTTGGAGCAATCCAGCTTGCGATCACTGATGGCTGTGTCGTTGCGAACGAAAAAGTCGAACCCGGCTGGTATGCCCCCAATCTTCTTGGACTCGGTCGGATTAGACCCCGCGCGGGCAAAGTTGGCATGGCCGTTGCGGGACGAGAAGATGATCGGTTGAGTTCCTTGGAACTTGAAAGCTCGGTCAAGCTGGTCGCCAGTGAAGAATTGACCCTTGGAATGTTGGGAAAGCCAGATACTGATGATCTTCAGCGTCGAGTTGTCGACGCGGACCATGCACATCTCCCAGTCTCCCACATGCTCACCGAGAGGACTGACGTTGATGTCACCCGAGCTTGTGATGCTATCCATCACGAGCCCGTCAATATGAAGGGTTCCCGGCCCATTATAGGCGTTGAAGAACCAGAACTGCAAATCCGTGTAGGGCATGCCGGATTGCCAAAAGGCGCGCACATATGCTTTCGCGGTCGGAAAGTCGCCTTTCTTGCCATCTGCTGAGAGTTCGAGATAGAATTGGTTGTCGTCACCCTTCTGGGGGAGCTGGCCGACTTTTGGTGATGGCATTTGTGCCTTTGTCTTTTTGTCGACGAGCGTACAGTGACTCAAGAAATCTTCGACAGACGTATTGAAATACTTTTCCTCTGGATGAAGATTGAGGATAGGGCCATACAGTCCAATGACCTTGTGCACTTGATCGAGAGTTAGCGGTTTTGCTGTCGTAGTAATGGCCGTTGGTGTCACTAAGCCTCGAACGCTTGACTGGACCACTTGGGGTTGGAACGCGACGGCATCGGTGAAGATATGCTGTTCCTCAATAGCAGAAGCCATTATGAACACAAGACTGCTGGGTGATAGTCATGATTGATGGCCGGAATCCTGGGCGGTGTGAACCTTCAAATACTCGCTTGCGGTCTTCTAGCGTCTGGTGAGCTGAAATCTTGCTCGTATTCGCCAGCCACAACTGCTCCTGAGAGCGCCTGAAAGCGGGCTTCAGCTGATTTGGCGGCTGAGTTTCTGTGTAACAGTCATGTTGTGAACCAGTCTTGTGAAGGGGTTGATATCACAGATGGCCAAACCGGTCAGAGTGGCCATTGGTAGGGATATCTTGGGTCACAAGAGCGAGTTGCCTTCCAAGGGGGTATCCTCTACCACCTCGCAATGCGCGTGAAGGTTCATGGACGCCTGCAGCAGATGGTTGGTATCTAACGTTGTCCTGCGGCTGACGGCGAGGGCAGGGAGCTCAATAGGCAGAAACTTCGTATCGCTTAAGCCTTGAAAGGACTAGGAGCTCAAATGTGGACGGCACGAGGGCACGAGGGCAACTGTTCCTCATCCACGATGTAGTGATTGGTTGATTCCAAGAACTGCTGGGCGCCAGGTGATGCCAGTAAGTGTCTGGGCGTAGGTCAGGTGAGTCGACCTTACAAGTCGTTTCGCGGGTGCGGCCTCACCACTTGCAGTCCAGTAGTTGGCTTTTGCTGAAGCGTCTATCTGCGTTTTATGCCGAGCTGATGTGTGGAGCATCGAAGGGAGGTGAGTTAATGGGGATGTGGCCCCTTTTCCCGGTTCGAATGACATGTACAAAGGTGTCAGGCCGAGCACCAAGTCATCATAAAAGCAGAAGCCTGGAAGACGTCGGTCAAAGGGTCCAAGAGTGGTGACTGGAATAGGAAATGAACGTGGAGATTTAGAGAACCATTCATATAGTATTTCAGCCCTAAACATAGCAGGTACATGGATCGATCAACACTCAAGGACAGTAGAATTTCGTGATAAGGCTGGCACCAACCCCGTTCCGCGTGTGCATGGGTTTTCTTGCAAATGTCATGGTAACGTGTTCCTTTCAAATCATGCTCAACAGAGCCATAAGACATGCCAACCAAAGGACGCCGGGGGTAGCTGTTTTGTGAATAGCAGCACCACCTGTGGGGGAGGCCGAGGCGACAGACCCTGTGGCAGAAGCTGTTTCAGACCCGGCACCTGATTCAGAGCTGCCGGAGCCTGTTGCGGAAGTGGAGGCCGAAGCGCTGGCAGGCGTCGAGGAAGGTGTAATGGTAGGACCCGGACCAGCTGTTATCATGTCGCCGTTTCCGCCAGGGTATGTGGCGCCTGCTGCAGCAGTGAAATCTGGAGGAACCTGAGTCTCATTACTGACGAAGAAATACATGGCAGCAGCCGGTGTTCGACCCAAATTCGACTCGTCCAGAAACAACGTCAAATTGAAATTGGTCCTGTTTGTAGCGTTATACCCCTCGAACGCAGGTGGAAACGTGAAGTTTTCATGCTGAAAGAAAGTATACAGGATGTAGCGGTGGGCAGAGGAGTTCGTCGGAGGAGATGGGTTTCGGTAGGGCGCTCGCGGCTGGGTCGAATTAATGAGTTGACTGGTTCCATCAGCCGCGATCGGTGCCGGTGTCATATCGGTCTGCAGCCAGTGCAGAATGAATCGGGATGTTGGATTTTGGGGATATCTTGCGTCAGGATCAACCATGAGAAGGACGTAAGATCCATTGTAGCTGGAAAGAGACTGGAACTTAGACGTCTCGAGAGCCACCGTGGGTTGTTGGGCGGGGACTGCGCTCGATCAGCTTTGCCATACCACAAAGGCCAAGCAGATACTCACTGTCGACCCCAAACAGTTCCGCTTCTGTCACAAGAATGGTGTTCCCATTGTTCTGGTAGGTGACCGCAAGAGCAGTGTCGTTTGGTGCTTCTGGAAACCCAAAGTCCGGTGGTGGAATGGCTAGAGTAGGTGTAATGGCAAAGAGCACAGGGAGCAATGTGTGGAAACGCATCGTGAACGAGATTGAGAGACGACTGTTGTCAGTAGATCCAACTCTGCTGCAAGGTCCTGCTGCGAGATGGGTTTGAGAAAGCAGTTGTTTATCGCTGCGATACTCAGCGTCCTTGCCATCACTTTAAAGCGTTCCTGGTGAGATGGTGGACGTCATCGCCAATGCGGACACTGCCCGTGCGTCTGTTCCGATTCACAATTGTTGCGGCGGTGACGAATCCTTCTTGGCCTCGAGCCGTGGGAGTCCATGGCTTGGGGGTGAGGTTGGGCTGGATATTTGGAAACCCCCGCTCGATGATGGAATAGGTGAAACTGGAAACGTCGGTGCTACTACTTCTATTGTATCGCACCCCGGCGCAGCCTCCGCAGAAGAATATCCGCCGCCCTAAAAGTTACTCGACTGCCTAATCCATTTATGGCTAGCTCGAGGGTTGCCGCGTCAAATGGCAGGGAGTGTGTTATCAAAGGCACCACACTTTGTACTCCCAACATTGCTCTGTTGCACTAGGTGATTTGCCCAGACAATCCGCCACCAAATTGTCACAGAGATATCTATATTTCACGAGGAACAATCTGCTATATTCAGCGTCCGTCGACCAGGCATGCGCATGGTGGGAGTTCCAAAGCTCGGACAATGACTGTGACAGCCACTACAATGCAACATGTTTTATGGCATTCTGAGGATGGCCGTCCTGCTAACGAGGCTATGAGGAGGCAGGGTTAAATTAAATTCAGGGTTCTCCAAGTATTCAGCTCGGAAGCTAAACTCAATGTCCTCCGGAAACATGCAATCCCGAAAGCAAGAAATAGTCTGGATATCCTGAAAATGAACACCCAAAGTCTTCCATCTCAGAAACCTGCTCTGTCAGAAGGTGCCGTGCCAAACTCCGGTCACTGGCACCGATGTATCCAGCGAAGGCATTCTTGGGACCAATATTAAAAAAGAAACTGAAACGCAGGGGTGCTCGCTACGGAACCAAAACCGGCCATACCGGTGTTCATGATGGCGTTATCAGCACGAATTGATCTTCACCAAGACCTGTCGAAGCGTTCACGAGTCATAGATACGTGGTAGCATCATCGGTCCGCCCGGGGGTTCAGGTAATCGCTCACATTAGCCTACGGGGGCCGCTTCATGCCGTCTTTCCATCTCGGTGCCTATGTCCAGTCCGTGCTAGGATTTGTCCAGACCCCTCACATCTCATTCGAGGGTATTTGCTCTGCCGGGAGAGCAATGGTTGGTCAGAGTTTCGCCCAAGCTGCGTGAATTCAATCAGCCAACTGTGCTTTCAGCGAGAGTCCAATACTACGTAAGGTATGATGAACATGCTCCTATTTTTCCGTCTCACCCAATGTGCTGCTGATCTAATGAGGGGACTTACATATTTGGACACCCTTCGTAAGCGCTGGAGGAAGGGCATCTGCCATATCAGAGAGATGATACTACCGTCGTTGGCGGCAGGATACTTTGCGGGCGGATCAGTAAAGGGCCTGAAGCACAAGATACAGAAATACGGTAACCTTGCTACCCACATTGTAATGACACTGTCGCGCTAGTATCGCGCTAGTAATATTCTTGAGTGTTGAGTGCTTTGTACTCGGTAGACACTGGGCTAACGTACAAACAGTGGCGGGTCCCTCCTGAGGTCCTTTTGAATCGTTGCATATTCCTTCGTCGAGTTATTCTCGTGACACTATATCATTGGAAATACGTGCTAGACATCAAATTACCATTGCAACATAAGATGCGAGAACGAGAACAATCTCTGACTCCTACCATGGACAGGCGAACGACAGGCAAGTACTCCGCACATGCTCTATGGAGAGTAGATATACCAGCCGACATTTCAAGCCAGCTAAAATACCAGCAGAGACTATCTTTCAGTGATCTGCACAGCCAACATCCTCGCAATCCACGACACAATGGGTCAAAAGGGGGAAGCAAAACAGTATAACTTCGTCACATTTGGGACTCCCGATGAGATGAAGAGTACGAGGGCCCGCCAATTGGTCTCGTCGCATGTTTCTCGACTATGGCGCAGGAAAACACAACCACTGACAATCGAGCGGCAAATCCCCCTCCATAACTCGGTAGTTTGGACAAATACATCACGACAGATGAAGGAAATCCGGTCAGAAAGCTCGCAAGCCTTTCAGTCAAGAGATGCCCACAATGAATTTGTCGCCAGAATTCCCCACAAGATCCCTGGTCAACTATCAAGCAGCATTCATTTGTTCCAGTGTCAGTTCGACAATCCCATTGGGGGCTCCAGGCTATCAGACTGACAGTGAGCTATCAGTTCTACAAGTCTATCCACTGTTTACCTGTCCAGTGGAAGTTATGCTGGATGGCGCCACGCCCTACGCAGCAGGAGTTCTAGCAAATGTCGATGTCAAGGAGGTTTACCCTGCAATTATATCCATGAGTCTTACATGGTTTTGGACTCAGTTTCCTAGCCAATACTTGCTGGATAGCGCTCGGTATTACCGCCTACAAGCGATCTCGAGACTCAGACAAAGAATTCCCCATGGCAATGTGTGGGATGATGTAGTGCTCATGGTGATATGTCTCCTACAGACCGATGTGAGCTTTTCAATGCAGCGTTCGTGAAGGTTCTCTAATCTTGTACCAGGCATTGATGGGTGACATCAAAGCACTTACGATACATCGGAAGGGGCTTGAGGCAGTCCTACAAGGTAAAGATGTCCGAGATCAATCGAATCAATACCTCAAGATGGTCAAAGATAAGTCAGTCCGCATTCGAGACATTAGCCGACGACACCATCTAACTTGTCAGACATGATCTGCTACTTGATCTAATGGGCGAACCAGTGCCATTCGGTGCATGGCACACGATATCCTCCACAACACTTGAGCTTCACTATTCGGCCACTCCGTTTCCTCCAGGTATTTCCGAAGTTGTCACCATGCTTCCGGAAGGGTTTCGAGCCATCGCATCACAAGGACGAGGTCTTTCTGTTGAACTTGCAGAGTCGTTAGTGTGGACAGCCTTGTGGATAACCAGTCTGATGAAAAATCAACCACTTCAATCGTCGCGGCGGAGCCTGGATACCGAAATAGGTCGAATTCGACTGATTCTGCAGCGGTTAGACCCATCTGTCGCGCCACTTGAACGATGTTTCTGCTTGGCGTACTATATGTCGATGGCAACCATGTACTACAAGCCTTTGTGCCAGACTTCACCATTTTTCCAGTGCTGTCGAGAAGAAGCTACAACTCTATTACAATCATATGCACCCAATACTATCACAGAACGAGAGCTTCTACTCTTCACATCAATACTTGTAATGGAGACATGGAAGAAAGTTGCGGTTCTGGAACCCAGGGGAGTTGATCTTGTTGAGAAAATGAAACACAAATATCCGGAGATGCGTAACTGGGGTCACTTGAAAACGATTCTGAAGAGATTCATTGCAACCAACCATTCACTGATAGAGTGGGAGCGAGATCTTCAACTAAACTAACCAATATTGCCTTTCACCATGACTTCTCTTATCTTCTGATTAACTTACCGCTGCGAGCAGGAATTTACCAGCGTGTGATCTGGCTCGCAGATTTGGACGCACCTCCCTACAGGCCGCCTTTGTTACGCCATCTCCGGAAGTACGTTGACTCTAAGCATTCAGTCCTATCATTCTACGCTGAAGAAGTATTAACTCACCTTGTCAATGATGTGTGGCTGTCTGGTGACTACTTCACATCTGAGATTAGATTGGCAAGTTCACCATCGATTCCATTAGCAGTGTTCAGCCACGGCTTTGGCTACTTTTCCAATATAACCTCCACGGCCGCAGTCCGGAAGATCATCAGGTATAGACGCAAGATTAGTATGCCGCCATTTAGGGGCATGATTGCTATGGAGATAATTTTCGACGACGGGGTATCTTGACTCAAACTAGCAACTGGTTACAGAAACATATGATACCAAGAACACATGTTTAGTAGACAAGTCTCTACATGTTCCCCAATGGCTTTGGAGGAATCCCTTTCAAAAATTCTGTTGATCTACTGGCTGACGTCTCGACTGACATTGGGATCATGAAACATGAAACCAGCTTCTCATTGTTCTCCAGATGAGGCACCTCAGACCAGGACTTTTAAAGGGCTGTTCGAATGAGCTTGCGATTGACAAACTCACCAATGCCCAATTCTGAAAGCTCCCTCCCGAACCCGGAGTTCTTGACACCTCCAAATGGAACTTCAGGACCTGTATATGCACAGGAATTGACAAATACCATGCCTGAGTCGATCTTGGAGGCGACATCCTGAGCATGTTTGGTCTCACCGAACACACTGGCGCCGAGTCCGAATTTTGTAGAGTTGGCGAGCTTGATTGCTTCCTCTTCAGTGTCAGTCACATAGAATGATGCAACGGGACCAAATGTCTCCTCCTGAAACAATGGATTCTCGAGGGAGATATCGGTGATGATTGTTGGTTCAAGGTAATACCCAGGGCGATCGATTCTCTTCCCTCCTGTAGCAATTCGAGCCCCATGGGCCTTAGCTTTTTCAATCTGGTCTAACAGAGCCTGGAGAGCTCGTTCTGCAAACAGGGGTCCCAGAGAAGTATGGCTATCCGCTGGATCACCAGCCTCAAGTTCCTTAAATCGCTTAACCATGCCTTCGAGGAATACTTTACCACGATCACGCCCCACAACAATAAATCGCTTGGAGGAAACGCATGCCTGACCCATACAGATCATGCGTCCAGCAATACCTTGTTTGATAGTACTTTCGAGATCGGCATCTGGTAGTACTATCAGAGGGTCGCTTCCACCCAGCTCCAGAACGACCTTTTTCAAATTGCGGCCTGCTCGCTCGGCAACTGATGCACCCGCTCTCTCACTGCCTGTCAATGTAACTCCCCTGATGCGGAAGTCATCGATGAGAGAATTGACTTGAGGCACAGTACAGAAGAGGTTGGTGTAAACTCCCTCAGGAGCTCCAGCTTCCGCAATAAGACGAGCGAATGCAAGTGCACACTGAGGCACGCTGGGGGCATGCTTGACAATAAGTACATTTCCAGCCACGAGTTGCGGTGCAGCAACACGCACTAGCTGGTAGTATGGGAAGTTCCATGGTTCGACAGCCAAGAGGACTCCAATGGGCTCAGTAACCATGACTGCACCTGGCGCTTCGTCAACAGGCTTTGGCTCGAGGAAAGTCTCCCCATGGGTGGCATAATACTCCAGGATGTCAATTGTGAGATGCACTTCGTATCGTGACTGGTCGATAAGCTTGCCCATCTCACATGTGATCAGTCGAGAATACTCTTCAGCCTTTTGTCGAAGAATCTGAGCAGCTCTCCCAATGATTCGCGCCCTCTCTCCTACGGGGCGGCGGCGCCAGTCGGTTTCATAGACATAGTGTGCCTTGTCTAGTGCTGCTCGAACTTCTTCATCGGTGGTTTCTGGGAAGACCTTCTCCAATTCCCCTGTCACAGCATTCATCGACCTGTATTCGCTCTCTCGATTTGGTTTCGAGCTTCCCTGCGAGGAGGCCGGCACCGGGACTCTCACGTCATATCCATTCAGTGTCATAGAGACAAGGCCGTAGACTCCAGTGAGGTGGACGAGTTCGAAAGTTCCTTGCCGACCGAGGATGTTGACCGACACGGAGTAGATGTCGTCTGGAAGGACACCGCCAGCCAGAAGTGATGCAGCTACATCATATGCTACCGCTTCAGGAGCCCCGAGATCTGCAGGTCGATTGCCCGAGGCAAGTGATTCGACTTGATCCTTTTCAATCCCAAGGCTACTAGAGACGCCAGAATGGGCATACAACTCGTATGCAGCTTTGAAATGAGACCCTACTTTTAGGATCGCGACTTGACGAACACTCTCAGGCAGTTTGGCTCCGGTGGTGATCTTTTTGAGCAGATTCCACACGACGGTTCCAAGGCCAGGTTCTTGGAGCCAGACGCTCCACGGACCGATCAATGCCCCTTGCTCCGTCTCAGTTTGAAACCCTGGAAGATGGGATGAAATCACAGATCTGATGTCTTTGTAAAGTGCATCTTGTTCACCCGAAAGCTCGGCCGGCAGAATTGGAGGGGTGCGCTCGCCCATGTTGCTGCTTGAATCCGAAGTCGAACAAAGAAGTCAGACTTGATAGTGTGTACAAGTCTTGGGAATATGCTTGCAGCTTGCAAAAACCAGTTCCGTAGCCACTACGATATGGATGAGAGCTTAGTTCTTATGAGAAGATATGCCGAACATTATATATACACGAATCTTCCTATGAACCTTCATGCCGAAAAATGCATTGATCGTAACCGCTGCATCGTTGTTCGAACATCGAGGGTCTGGCAGTAGAGCCTTGGCCAATCGGCTGAGGTTGACAAATTACCACATCAGGAATAGAGTACCTACCCTCTTGTAAGTGGATCTCCAACAGGGTTCCGCTCCATAAATACGGCTTGTATAGTCAGTCCCCACGAAGTGTGTATTCAGTACGCGGCACTCTTGGTGAAATGCCACTGGTACCATGATCGTGACCATGACTAATGAGAAATGAATCTATACTCCCCACCTGCATTCTGAAGGACATTAACAGCCTTGGGTCACCATCATTGGGCATTATATTTGCCCAAAACGCGTGGACGGAATGACGGTGATAAGATAACTTTCGTCCGGGTACAGACAGCACCAAATAGGACCCGCCCTCAACGCAGCTCACGAGAGCCCGTTTCAGCGGGAAAAATCCCATGATAGGATGTTCGGTTGAGAATGGATGCCATGACCCCTGCAGCAAGATCAAACAGGCGATACAGAGCCGGACCATATGACAGGGTGGTTGCCATGAACTATCACCCGGAGCTTTGAGCGGAATGTATCACGGTGTACTGTCATTAGTCTCAACACCTTTCTCTTGAATATATGTACAGGCCACTTTTACAGAAGTTACAACCCCAGAAGTTTTTTTAAGAACCTAGGTTAAGAAAAGTGCAATCTGAAAAGAAGACGTTTCAGCAAACTTTCAACTCCTCATAACCTCTGAGGTGTCTCTCCCAACATCAAGTATGAGTGCCGAGTTTGTTATCCCCAAGGTATGCAAGGCCGGGGTAGTCGTCAACGAAGGTCCAGATTTCCGGATCAAGGTGGAAATGGTCCCTGTACCAGAACCAGGTAAGCCGAAACGACTGTGTCTCTTCATGCGACGGTAACCAACTCTGTATAGGTCCCGACGAGCTCCTCTTGAGGTTAAACGTTACGGGGCTATGCTTCACTGACTTACACTATGCTATGCATGACTGGTCCATGCCTAAAATGTCCGAGTTTGGGGTGCGTTCTCCAGGACACGAAGGTGCAGGAGTGGTTGTCAAACTCGGCGAAAACGTCAAAGGGTGGAAGGTCGGTGATCGTGGTGGTGTGAAACCGCTTTGGGATGTCTGTGGCAATTGTGATCTTTGCTACTCTGGCAAGGAGAACTATTGCGCCAAAGCAATCTATACTGGACTTGCCAAGGTAGGCTCCCCCGAAGAGATAAGAGCCGGCTCTAAGACAGGGAACAAACAGGCCGGTACTAACCAACAATACATTGTCTCTCCAGCTAAATACACAACCCGCATCCCCGATGGTGTTGATGACTACATTGCAGGACCAGTCATGTGCTCGGCCTCCACCGTCTATCGATCTCTAGTCGAAGCTGAGCTGAAGGCGGGAGATTGGGCATGCTTTCCTGGAGGCGGAGGAGGAGTCGGTATCCAAGCTAACTTGAAAGGCAGATGCTCAGCGCTCTCGGTAACTCAAAGGAACAGGAGTGCAGCTTGCCAAAGCCATGGGTCTTCGACCGATTGTGATCGACTCCGGAGCTGAGAAACGAGACTTGAGCTTGGAAATGGGTGCCGAAGCATTCATTGACTTCCGTACCTCAACTGACATTGTCGCAGACGTTGTCCGTATTGCCGATGGCATCGGTCCACATGCAGTATTTGTCACTGCGCCACAAGCATACTCAACTTCGATCGGTCTGGTCGGCACACGCGTCGCCGCCAAAGTAATGTGCATTGGGCTTCCACCAGCAAATACAGTTACACTAGGCGCGGACCCTTTTTTCTTCGCCGCTAGGAACTTCGAGATCAAGGGAACAATGGTGGGATCTATGAACGACACAAATTGCGCTTTGGACTTCGCTAAACGGGTGAGTAGCTCCGTGGGCTGAAGTGCAAAGGCAAAAATCCTTGTATATGCTAGGTGACCGACAATGTCTCCCAGGGGCTCCTCAAGCCAATCTACGAAAAATTCTCCATTGACAGACTTCCTGAAGCGGTCGAGAAATTGAAGAGTGGGAAGGTTGCAGGACGCTGCGTTGTTGACTTCAACTACTAAAAGACTCAGTAGAGTGAGATTCCTTAGAGCACAGGGCTTTGTAGCAAGAAATATTACCTACATGAAAGGGTTCAAGCACGTATATAGAGTTGATGTCAGCTACCACAATAGGTCGAGGAAGGCTAGGTACAGATTGATGAGACGTAACAGGCTCGGTCAAGAAAATGTTGATACCCAGACACAATGCTCTTGAGCCTTTGCAAGAGTGGAAAGGTAGTTCGTTCGCTAGTAGAATGTTGACGGGTGGGAACAATATGTGGTAGACCATTATCCTCCAACCACAATATGACAGTTGTTTGTGTATATTTTGTGACTTCTAACATATCATCATCAATCCTTGTTCCATTGCCTAACTCTTCTTTTCATCTATTGAGATGGATGCCTGAATCCAGGGAGGATGACTTAGCGGAGAAAGGCACGCTGGAGCTGTGGAAATGGCATACTTTCACTCTTTCACTTCCTGAAGATCTTGCCACACGCCATTGTACAATACAAAGATCAAGTACTGTATAGAGAAAGGATAGGCTGAGACTTGTGCGTAGTCCTGTGACATTACCAGGAGAGATTTCGATGAAGGAAGGTGGTAAAAGATGTCTGGATAGCTTTATGGATCAGATGATTCTCAGTAGTAAAGGCAATAGCGTGCTACTCACTCTGTAATAGTATCTTTAATTTCCAGCACGTGTTGAACCAAGGTAGATCGTTGAACCGAACCTCTCTGAGAAGACAGTTTCGAGGGTGTGTTTGTCGCACGATTTACGCATACACCTAGAATTCTCGTACCTAGCTGTGGACAAATGACAAATAGATACCGTTGACAAGTACGCGAAAACCCTTCCAACAGCATACCAGGTACATTATAGGTACCATCCACTGAGGTCTTCCATAGATAGCTGATGATGGAGTTACGAAGGCGTCATGGATATCCAGTAGACACCTCCTTTTCAGACCACCATCAAAGTGTTCTTCCAATTCAAGGCATTCTACTCACGTATGAGGAGTCTTTCAGAGCGTTACCACGATGGGGAGGTCAATTAGCTCATGCTGAATGAGAGTGCAGGAGGTGGTTTATGCTGTCTCTGAAGCGTAGACGTAACACTTTGACTGTGAGCGTGTGATCGCTAGTATTAGCCGCAACTTGTTATGGTATCTCCATGCTACCTCAACAGTAACTATGGTGTGCGCTAGTCGCCCTCATATGAGAACATGGGGCTACGCTCACAAATCTACTGGATTACTCTGCTAGAAATGACCGAGAATGGTTGATGTAGCTCGAGACCGGCAGTTTGACACACATCGAAATTTCAAGGGTGGATTTATGATCATGTTCACGCAAATATGATGGTATGACTACAAACCAGAGGGTGTTTGTAATGCTAAATCATGTCAAGACAGTACATAAGTTACATTACCTTCTCACTATCATCAAAGATAACCGTCCTGTATTATGTATCAGTAAAAGTTACCGTGATTCAGCCACCTGTATGGATTACATTCACGAATAAAATGAGGCGCGGAACCGCAAAGTCTTTGTCTGAGGTAAGGTAGCGGAAGAGCATTTAGTAGTGTGGCAGTGTCAATATCCGCAAAAAATTAGGGTCCGCAGGTCTGACACTAACTAACCTAGACTGATGGGGGCTTTCGTACCTTACTAAACCTTCTTGGGTCACTCCTCATGAGAGTTGGATCTACGAAAAATCTCCATGATGAGTTCCTCTCAAAGAAGTCTAGTCACAAGTATGATATTGGCCGTGACGCATTCTTCAAGATACTCATGTATCAATTTGTATCAGATCTCAATTGCTTGGCAATTCATCCTCATGCTCCAAGCGCTTCTCAAAGGCCATGTGATAAGCACGTGGCATACTGACTAAGGTTCGTCCTACACTCCTCCAGGGTAATTTTCGTTAGTTCTCCACCAAGTGGATATACCTAACTAGGCTTTAATTAGCTTAGATTCTACTACTTAGTATGTATACTATTCGCGTCTACTACGTCCTAATAGCGTTATAGTATCTCGTCTACTAGTTATTGTAGAAGGTCCTGTCCTATAGCGTTCTAGACTTCATTCACTCGCTAACGAAGTTAGTCGTACGAGGTAGGTAGCTATAGGTAGTACTAAACTAGCTAACTCTTTATCTCGTTCTATACCGTCTTAATAGGGTTAAGATCTAGCGAAAAGGTAGACTAGAAGATATAGTTAATACTACGCTCTTATAGCTCGTCTATAGTAAGCCTTGCGGCGTAGGTAGGAACGTTATCCTATATATATAGAAGCTCTAGATTTAGACGAATCTAACCCTAAATTAACGGAACTATTCGTTTATAGTAGATCTCGAAGGTAATTAAACTCTATTCCTTCTCCTAGAAGAGAGAAGGGCTCTTTATATTAGCGTTAAAAGAGCTCTAGGATATCTATCCTTTTAGACGTAGAACTCGCTTAACTATATAGTCTAAGTTTAGTTTCTCGCTAGTCTTTCGAGTAACGAACGTCCGTCGATATTTATAGCTTATTATCTACGTTTTATCGCTCTAGAGAATCTAATTTTACTACTCTTTTATCTAGAAACGATATTCGAGTACCTATTTAAGTTATACTTATTAATTAGTCTTAGAGAGAGATAGCTTTCGTAGAGCGATTCGGCGTCGATAGTCTCGTTAATAAAGAGCGTATTAGATTAATTCGGCGCTAACTTTACTCTTAGACTATAGTACTTCTACTACTTATAAATAGAATATTCTTCTAGTCTTTCTTAACTATATAACGAACTATTTAACGTAATCCGTCTCTTCCTTAGTAAGTCGTAGAGGCCTACCTACGTTAGAATACTATAGAGTAGTCCGTTACTTTTAATAGATATATTAAACTACGCGTTAAGAAACCTTTAGAAATAAGGTAATAAACTCGTATAAATAGCTAAGTCGACGTATTAATAGGATCTCTCGACGTTAATCTCGTATTAGACGCTTTCGAGGTAGTATAGAAGGTAGTATAGAAGGTAGTATAGAAGGTACTATATTAGCTAAAAATTAGTGGTATTACCTAGTATTCGAGAGTAAAATGCGCAGTCTAGGATAGAAAGGATAGACGCGTCTAGACTAGTCTATAAATGGACTAGTCTAGAATAAGTAGATTGGTGGCGAACTAACGAAAATTACCCTGGAGGAGTGTACTTTCCATTTCCGTTACCAAGTTCCCTTGATGACACTGTTGCCTGCGCCCGCCATCTTCAGCCGCGTTCTGAGCTCATTACCTCTTGGTCGACAACATTCGAGAGAGCCACTTTCACCCATGTTGACGGCGGAGACGCTCAACCCTTTTCTCGAAGAGCTTGACTCTAAGATTCGAGACGACTACATCACTATCTTCAAAAATGTCTATAACGAGTTTGGAGGTATCCACGACGAGCTCCACTCTCTCCAAACGCGCATCGACACCCGCTTTGACAAATTAGAGACGGCCCTTACCTAAACCGATGAGCGGGTAATGGGGCTTGATGATCGGATGAGGGAGCTTGATGAGCAGAATGAGCTGGGCCGCCGACAAACAAGAGCCCAGATATCCAATCCACTAGCAGCTCGACCAACACATGAGATATTGCCAATTGGCATTGTTAGTCCTTCTTCCTCGAAACTCTTGTTCCCCCTTGCGCAACATTTCCCCCGGATAGTGAAGGAATTTTGGAGCATAGGTCGTAAGTGAACTCGGATGAAGTGGTATTCGAAAGCTGATTGGTTTCTAGCGGACAACCTTTGGTATCTTTGTGAAATCTACGGTGTCACGCAAGAGGACATAGTTGGAGACAATCCTTCAGAACCTGAGACCGACGAAGAAGTGCCATCGAGCTCCACATCAACTTCCTCTGAGATCCTGCCAACATTTCGATCGGCAGTGTCGTCGCACAGCCGTATGGCCATGTTTGGCCGATTATCTGCATTTGGACTTTCCGAAGATTCAATACAATATGGAACTAGTCATCTCCTTGCGAAAGCGAGCGATGAAGCGAGAGGCGAGAGGTACGAAGCGACCATTCGACAAAGAGAGTGGCGCAAGTCGGGCATTACACGACAAAAAGAAACCGATGTGCGAAGCGGACAAGAGCTCTTCGAAAGCGGCACATATTTACGATTCGTTTGAGAATCTACCTCCCGAGCAGCCTCCATCACATGATCAAGACATCGTCAGATGGGCGTGTACAGATTCGTTCCCATCTACGCCAAAACTCAAGAACGCACCAGGTCTGGAGCCATTTCCTACATCCTCCATGAGGGAGAGTCCAAAGCCGGGACAGATCCACTACACAGAATGGGCGGTAACGCACAGGTAAAAGGGTCCCGCCGGGCATCCGCAACTACTGAAGAATTAACGCACACTCCGTCACCTTATAAGAGACGAGAGCGTACCCATTATTCAAATACATCAACGTGAGTAGCACAAGGCTTTTTGGAGAGGTATAAGTATAAGAGCACGTACTCTATATAGTGCTGGCGCGGCGGACTCGTTATCCGTAGGCAATATTTAAGAGGCCTCAGCCCCAGGGTTCGGGCGGGAGAGAAGAGAGAAGGAGAGCGATCGAGGGAAGATGGGACCTCAGCCCTTCCCGATCGCCGCTTAGGTTCTGGCTTCCACGCACATGCACAGCTGAAGACGGGCCTTTTTTAGTAGCTGAGGCAATTCGGTTCTGTCAAAAGTCAAAAGGTCACCGCCATGGCCCTGGTTGTTCAGAGGCCGGGTGACGGGGCACGCGATAAGTTGAGGAGTGCTGCGATGTCGGCAGGCTGTGCAAGTGCCAGCCAGTATGTGACATGTCTTGAAGATCTGTTCTGAGCTATAGGTGGTGTTGGTAGTAATAGTCTGATGCAATATAGTGATTTCCTAAAATGTGTGTTCTTCTCTATCTGGTGTTATTTGCGGCGGGGCAAGAAAACGGGTGACTCAAGTCCGTTTCAATCGCGGGCGTACATGGAGGGGATGCCACTCCTTCCCCGCGTACTGGGGCTGGATATTGGTTGTTTCGTGAGGTACAGAGGGTGATTTTCTTGGCTTTGACGCGTCGTCATTGAGCTCCCCCTGGCACTTAGAGACAGCCCAGTCCGATTCGGTCGAAATTAAGCACGGGCCCCTCATTGTCGGAGGCGAGGAGATGTCCTCTACGTGGTCTGATGGCACGCCCCAAGGTATCATCGCCAGGGAAGAAGGGGCCAGCAGATGTTGCCAGGAAAAGGCGAATAGGGAAGGTCAGACGAGATCTCTCATCGATGACCTTGATTCTAATGGACATACCGATTCTGCCAAAGAATGGCTCCCACCGCGTTGACGCCTCTCGCGGATGTGTTCTCGGTCGGGAAAAGGTCCCTTACTGTGCTGAAGCAGGTCTCGGCATGCGAACAAGTCAGATATACCCTCAGGCGGCTGCTATTCAAAGCTCTGTCATGGTTGGCTAAGGGGCTAGCGAACTGTCCTCATGGCTTAGCAGGCATCTGGTGCAGCGTATCTACTCGAAATCGTCCTGGGAGCTCTGCAAATTACCCTAAGAGTAAAGGTCAGAGAGACTAAGATAATCTACAGGTAGCCACGAAAGTGCCAAGGCGCTAAAAGCTTGAAAGCTTCTCCGAATACGCCAGGAATACGCCAGGACTTGGTGCCAGGCAGCACCCTCCTTGGTCAGTTCCTCGGTCGCCTTGGGAGTTGAAATTCTTCTTCCCATCATCTACACCAGGGACCGTTTCAGGTCCCTTCTTCAAACCTAGGAAGGGATTTATCGAACTCTTCGAATTTGATATTTCTAGCCGCACGATCGGTCATTCTCTCCAATGGCGGTGTCAGCTTCATCGCAAGCCCTCCAGATCCCGCTATCCTGCTCGACAGTCGATGTATACATAATTAACAACGGTGCTCAGTTGTGGGGCCTGGCGGGATCCTCCATGATGGACCCCGTGCTGCCACACTTTGAGAAAGGAGTCAAAGTACCGTCGTACGCCTTTTTGATCCATCATAAGGAAACTAATATTCGATTGTTGTTCGACCTCAGTTTACGCGCGGATTGGAAGGCGGCCTTTCCGCCTGCCTTCGTGCATGGCGTGCAAAAGATGGGGTTGGAGGTTTCTCCTGGGAAAGATGTCGCTGATGTGGTAGTAGCTACCATGGATCTGGCTAACATCAACGCCGTTATTTTGAGCCATCATCATTTTGATCATACGGGAGACATGGGCAGATTTCCACCTTCAACGGATGTCCTGGTTGGTCCTGGGTATATGAGAGCTTTCTTGCCTGGGTGGCCCGCGAATCGCAAACAATTTGAGACGACGTCTGACCTTTACGAAGGTCGTCGGGTAGCCGAGCTAGACTTCACAAACGGCAATCCAAAAGTTTCATCCATTGGGGGTTTTGAAGCTCACGACTACTTTTCCGACGGCAGTTTCTACGTTCTCTCAACTCCTGGTCACAGTATTGGACACCTTTCGGCGCTCGCTCGCACGACTTCTACCAACGGCGAGTCGACATTCATATTCACGGGTGGCGATATTGCTCACACACAAGCGGTCTTTAGGCCTTCTCCGAAACATCCTCTCCCGCTTACGATACCCGATCCTAATCGCCGACCGTTTACCTCTCAAACCTGTTCCAGCCGTGGTCTGGTCCAGATGCATCGCCTTTACTCTGAGCCGACGGGCGAACTTCTCTCCAGAATGACTCCATTCAGTTACGTTGCAGGGCCTGAGCACGATTCCGGGGCGTCACAGCGTAGTGCAAACAAGCTGGCAAATTTTGATGGCGAAGCGAACATCTTGACAGTTCTAGCTCATGATGCAGGCCTTCAGGATGTCCTAGATTTCTTTCCGAAAAAGGCGAATAATTGGAAGGAGAAGGGGTGGAAGGAAGAAGGCCACTGGCGATGGCTAGCGCCATGTTTACAAAGCTATCAGACCCCGAAGCTCTAAGGCATCGTGGACCTATTATAGCCTACTTAGCTAAGCGCTTATAGCTAGAGGTATAATTAGCACCCTAAGTACCTATAATTATATCGATTCTACCTAATTTTTAGTGTAGAGACTATCGATTTAGGTATTAGAAGCGGCCATTAAATAGCCAGGGGGCGTAGTATTACGAGTCGCTTTACACGTGAGATACTACTAAGTAAACCCGAAGTAGTTTACTTAGTAATATAGTAGTAGGATAGGTAGTAGAGACGAAGCTAAGTATATAGTATACGGAACTATACGTAAAGCGTATAATTAAGAGTGTTACGAACAGGCTAGAGAAGGGGCCGCCCAGAGGGAAAAAAGGTATGGGAAGGATAGCCGAGGGGGTGTGTGACGACAGTAGTAGTGTACGTAACCTGCACGTAGCGTACTCTATTATACTCCCAAGGCTAAATAGAGCTAGATAGAGCGCGGCTCTATTATACTCCTAAGGCTAAATAGAGCCC
>WJFF01000058.1:123709-136473 GCA_011800825.1 Fonsecaea pugnacius | reverse complement strand
GGATTGGTGTCGTACGCCTACTTTAGGAACGTCGTAGTCTCCGTATGCAAGCCATAGATCGTCGTCTCTGTTGACGCCGGAGCCGGGCGCCGGCGGAAGATCCCACACCCAGCCCCCAAAGTCGAGATTGATGCTTTCTCTGCGAGATGTAGAGATTCTTCGTACTCTTGTGTCGCTGTCGTTTCTGTTACCCTCTTGATCGTGGTCTCCAGGTCCGGAAGCGGCCTGACCTGCTAGGGACCCATCGATGTTTGGAGACTCGCGGTTGAGGACGTCGTACTCGACGCCCACAACGAGTCTCTCGTTGACCCACTCCCCGGCTTCGAGGTCCAGCTCCCATTTCTTGGATGCCCACTCCCATCCCTCCGGCGGTTCGACATCTTCGAAGAAGCGTGTACCCCTTGGCCTGTCGCCTGCTATTCGTGCTGGGGAGAGAGGATCGTAAGGAGAAGGCGTGAAGAGATGAGGCTGCCATTCTGCTGCATTTACACTGGAGGCAGTGCTGGGCAGAGGACGATGTTGGAGTTCAAAGATCTCCACTTCCCTGGTCTCTGGGGTTGTTGACAGGGTGATCTCAGAAAAGGCAGTGAATGCGGACTGGATCGCATGTGGTGTGGCGGGGAGGGGGATGCCGTGGATATACTTTTGGTGTTTGAGGTTAGGGTCGTTCAGCGCCAGGGTTGTTTCGACTTCAGCTTGTTTTTGCATCTTCATCAACCATGCTTGTGCCCTGGGGTGGGAGGAGCCAATAACGGCCCATCCCAAAGCAAGAAATACCAATCGCCAAGGAAGCAGATGCGAGGTGATAAAGGAAAGCGTAGTTAGAATAATCAAATACAGAAACAGTTGGGAGGAAAACTGTTCGTCGGAGAAATTCGTCGCTGGCGTGACGTTATCCACGAGCCAGTCGTGCACGTTACTGAAGTCGGCCATGCTGTTCTGAAGGTCACGCATATTGCGGAAGAAGTCTTTTGAGGTTTCAGGCGCGGGTTTGATGACAGCGGCTGGGGCTAATGCCGGGCCCGTATATGCTTGATGGTATTCTGTTGTCAGGTTGGTGCTACTGCTGTGGGCGAATGCAGGCGTTGGAGGTGGTGGGTGGCGAGAAGTGAATGCCGGGATCATGATATAGAATAAAGCTATAGCAAGAGGTACCACGACAAGTAGATATGGATCTAGACAGATGAACGAGTACGTGGCTAGGAAGGACAAGGTGTGTGTTGGCGTTCGCCAGGTGAAGAGGCGGATGAGGCGATTCTGAAAGACGAACACGATGCCGATCCGGGCGTTGAAGCGACGAAAGTTGTATGTCATCAATGGCAGGCTAAATGCAGGGCGAGAGACATTTGCACTTGAAGGGACACTGGCTGGAGTGGTGGGTAGATCGTCCTGATCATCGTCGGCTGGAAGTACTTGTTGGAAAACTCTGCGAGAAATATGTCAACATTTGCAATGAGTAGGCACATATCTTTCAAGGCCCATCAAGCAGAACATGGGAATCTGTTGGAAAACAAGATAGCAGCAAGGGGAATGCATACTTCGCAAACAGGCGATCCTGGAGAGACATTCTTCCTGCTGAAAGGGGTGGTGTGGCTTCATTTCTCCCAGGGAGAGAAGCAGGGCCGTCTTGAAGCTGGGTGTTCAGTTGCGATGGCGGGCGTGCTCTCTTGGAATTGTGCTTGTGGCTTGTGATGTCTGCTTCGGAAGATGAAGCATCCACGTCGCCAGAGGGGATAGTGATGAGTGGCGTGGGCTCATCACGATTGGCAAAGGCTTCGGCTGTGTATTCATCCATGACGAGTCTCTTCTTGTTTCAGGACTTCACCCTTGCATGGTCCCGTTGTGATAGGCCTATACAGCCGGCAAAAATCGCACTGCGCGAGATTGAAATGATATTCTTTGGAATGGGGAAGTCACATGTAGTCGTAGTTGTGCATCGACCATGTGGCTATATTTATGGGTCATGTGATTATCCAGCCACATGTGGCTTCCTTGTGGCTCACCTGTGGCTTGACTGTGGCTGACATGTGTGGCACCTGAATCTCTCAGGTGACACGAAACCCGGGTTTGATATTTGTCGCAATACCCGGAAAGCCTGCTTTCCACTCTCTTATCCTTGGATTTGTGCAGAGAACCCCGGGATTTCCCACGCTGCTCGAGGGACTTGATAGTTGTGTAGCGAAGCCATTTTGAGGACTTTTAATATTAACCCATGGCCGAGGATCGATGCGAGACGAGATTGCCAGAGGTTGATTGCCTAGCAGTCGGCCCTTCTAGTGGAGGGTTTTGTTTGATGGCCAATCTCTGCACCCACTTGGCCAACTAGGGTTGCTAGGCCCCGTTAAAACCTCTGCAGGACACCCAATGCAGGAAAGCCACACCTTATAGTGGGCAATCCGTTTGGCTCCTCCACCTACGATCGCCCCCCCGTAGAGCCTTTTAGAGGACCCTAGGGCCAGCCCAGCTCAGGCACACGGCCACCGTAGCCATGGATGATGCCCCCCCAACCCCTGTCCCAACTCCATCGCCTTTCGCAAGCCCAGAACGGATGGACCTGCGCTGTTTCTTTGTCGAGCCAGGTTTGGGAGGGTCACTTTTTGGCAGTTTGATTATTGTCACCGCAACATCACAGATTTCCCACTCAGACCCTAACCCTGGACAAACAACAGATCCTCTCCAGCATCCTTTGGCACCTGTATCTTGAAACAACCCTTAACCGGGGTTCTTTCTTGCTTGTTTTCTGATCTCATCCCAGCTAGCCGGCTCCTCGGAATCCTCCCCTGACGACATTCCACAGTACGCGTCCACCACGTCGAACTGTCGCCCACGCCCACGCAATCCCTGGTCGGAAACCCTGGTCCACTCTCTCAGAGAAAGGTCGCGACAGGGTCGGTCTGACCTACGATTCTCACTGCCAACCCGACCTCTATCATCCTAATGGAGTGAGCACCAGCCTGGTGTGGCAATGTCGAGGCTCCAGCATTGAATGACGGGAAACCTGTATGTGAAAGAGACGGGATAGGGGCAGTGGCACCTTTCTCGCCATGCCTTACCGACAGAATGCATCTGGAACAACACAGTCCAGCAGTGTGAAGGCGAGCAATACGAGATCCGACGACTCGGATAGCAGTGGTGGTACGAACGTGATGCAATGCCACTGGATACCTGCAGCAGAGGGACCCCGGCTGACTTTGTGTGACGATGCAGTTGCCGTCGCAGGAGTCGACACTCTTCCGTCCAAGAAACAGCCGCCTTCTTCCTTCCCGGCTGCCTCCATGACAGTATCGACGGCGACCACCAAACGCGACTCGGGTGAAAATGCCACAACAACTCGCAGGAGACAGTCGTCCATCCCCAACGCCACAAAAACCCCGATGGGTCCGCGTCCCTTGGACTACGGTAGCCTAGGGAAGAGGTGAGTATCGCGGTTTCCGTCGATACAATCCGTGAAAGCTAACCCTTCCCTTCTATGTTCCAGGTCGGCCAGCAACTCGACAACTCCCCAGTTTAAGTCTGTACGAGGCGCCTCCGCCGTTGCTTCCCACGATCCATATACCAACGAGCTATCCATCAATGACATCTCCAGATTCAGTTTTGCATCTATACAGGCAAAACACCCGTCGCGAGATGATCGTGATGGCTCGTTGGATTTCGGGGATTTCCTGGAGCCGACTTTCAACTTCGACGATTTCCAAGACACAATTGTTGGTACGGAACCTAGTCTGAACCATTTCCCTCTGCCCGGGCGGGGGACAACGGCCAAAGCTCCTCCCGCCTCTGATGCGCCTGCACCCGACCAAAAGAAGACACCTCCACAGCCAGCGATTCCTATACCATCTCGGAAAGGTTCTGGTGTGATCCCAGTAACCCGGAAAAGTTCTACAGCGTCGAACAATTCGAGGAATTCTGTCAAGTCTGACTCCATGGCCACGGCCACTACATCAATCCTTCGAGGACGGAGGCAGAGCCATTTCCCGCCCAATTCATTCAATAACGCAAACGGTGGCCCAAAAGCACCGAGAAAGTCTGTGGGGCCCGGCACCTTTGTTGCTCCAGATAATGCAGAAAAGTCAACAGTGAGAAGACGGCCGAGCGCAGGGGGAAGGAAGTCCAGTACGGAAAGCAGCAAGAACTTGTCCCTGAGGCATTTATCTGGCCGGGCTGAAGAGAGCGGAGCAGAAGATACGAAGACTCCGAGCACAACCAAATCAAGGGCATCATTAGCTCCCAAACGACAAAACTCCAAAGACTTGCTCACTCCTTCGAGGACACCAGATCCATCACGGTCAACTTCGACTACAACTCATCACACCCCCACGAGAAGGAGTGGGACGCCCGGTAGGACAACCACTCCAGGTGGAAATGCTGACCGTAACCGTCGGATGTCTGTCATGCCCCATCATGCGACTGGGTTGGGGGCTCGTACCGTCAGCCCGACTGATGCTCGCCGCATGAAACGAATGTCGATTGTTCCCCCAGCACCACCGTTGCCTCAAAGTCGGATCTCTCAAGCTCCCCCCACTCCTCAGCCTGAGCCTATACCCCAGCTCCCCCAGTCCGATCTACAGTCTCCAGCGATACCAAACCGCAAGAGCTTGACGCCGTCGTCTTCACGGACTACTCCAGATCCCAATCGCAAATCGTACAGCTCAGGTCAATCTTTGTCGTCAAATACTAGTTATAATTCTGTTCGAAATGCTGTCAATATCCCCGTCAGACTTCCCCAACCGGTCAGCTCTTCAAGATTGCCTACAGCGAAACCCCGGCTCGATATTTCCACAACCACCAACTATGAATTGGAAGTGCCACCTGTCCCTGCTATACCAAAAGCTTATGAATCTCCCGGGAGTGAGCTGGACCAGCCCTTCTTCTCGGCGAGGTCCTCCAGTCTGCCACCATTTGATGGAGCTATCTCTGCGAGTCCCGTGGTGTCCACTGTAGCTGATGCGATGAAAGCATTGGAGACACCTCGCGCGTCCAGCAATGTCTCGCATAGTCCCGCATCACAACCTCAGCCTCCTCCAGTTGAGCCCGAGCTCAAGCCCAAATCGCAACCACAACCACATCCGCCGCCTCAGGTAAAAGCGAATAAGAAGTCGCTTCAGTCGCTTAGGCTGCCGCCATTGAACCTGTTGCCGTTGAGCACACCTACCTCTGCCAAAATCAGGTCACTGAATACAAACTCCGAGACTGGGGAGCTTCCGGTGACACCACCTGGCATTCGGAACACCATGAAAACCCCGAGCACACCTATGACGGCTTCCAAGGCAAGTTTCTTTTCTAGAGGACCGAAAACTGCCGACGAAGGCACGACAATGCGAAGTAGCACCTCGCACCATGCTCTACGGTCGGATGAGCTCCGACCACCGAGCGATATCAGTCCAAACTTGCCGGTATTCTCCTTTGAATCCGACAAAAGTCGCACAATCTCACCATTTGTATCTTCCTCCCTACCCAAGAGCAACGATGAGTTTTCGAACTATATGCGACCCAACTTCATCAACGAGTTGAACAGGAACCCAAGTCAGCCTCGACCGAACGGTCCTCGTGCCCCCAGCTTTTCAATCACACCGAAAGCCGAAGCTACAGTCGTCTCAAGTCCGGCAGAAAAGCATACTGAGAGTGAATCTGTGTTTTCTACAACCTCGCTCAGGAGGAAATTGAGTCGGAAACGGAGCGAGTCGAAGTTGCCGGAAACAGTGACGCAGGATGAAGACTTGTCCAAGTATGATAACATGCCTCCGCCAAAGCTTCCAGCATCCGCAAGCTGGGCAAATATCCATGCTGGAGCTGCAAGTCCTCAACGGCCGTCTTACCTCAGGTCCCGGAGACAGACATCTACGTCTAGCACAAACAACGGTCCAGAACGAAAGGAGAGCTTTGACAATACCGTGTCGAGTGGTCGTCCATCACTCGATTCTGGGAGAATTCTCACAGTTAATTCGCATCGGTCGGGATCTCTATCGTCTAGCGCTCTCAACCTTGCTGCCCATAAACCCGTACAACGTCAACAAGAGCAACAACCTTTAGATCGCGACGACATGGTTGCAGAAGATGAAATGAAGAAGCTCGCTTCGAAGAGGAAGGATTTCGAATCAGCCGCACGGGAGTTGGACAACCTTCGAGCGAGGGCTAGACCTACCACTCGCATGTCGCACGTTGCTGCCGCGCGCATTTTTGACCTGAATATCTTTGAACGAGGTGAGATTGTTGATTTCCCGGACGTTTACTTCACGGGAACTCTCAACGCAAGGAAAATTGTGGGGGACCCGGCCTCAACTTCCACCAATTTCGGATATGATGATGAACGCGGTGATTACAATATTGTTGAAGGAGATCATCTGGCCTACCGATACGAGGTTGTTGATCTTCTTGGGAAAGGCAGCTTTGGACAGGTTGTGCGCTGTGTTGATCATAAGACTGGAATCCTTGTTGCAGTAAAGATCATTCGCAACAAGAAAAGATTCCATCAACAGGCTCTTGTGGAGGTCAACATCCTGCAAAAGCTCAAGGAATGGGTAAGTCGAGAGCACGAGAGGTTTGGGTATTTTCGCTTGCTAACACGATATTAGGATCCTCACAAAAAGCACAGCGTTGTCAATTTTGATCAAAGCTTTTATTTCCGCGGCCATCTTTGTATTTCTACCGACCTCCTGGGTATGAACCTGTACGAATTCATCAAAGCGCACGACTTCCGAGGTTTCTCACTGAAACTGATCCGACGATTCACGAAACAACTACTCCAATGCCTGGTCCTTCTGCAGCACCACAAGGTTATTCATTGCGATCTCAAACCAGAAAATATCCTCCTCGCGCATCCTGTCCATTCTGAAATAAAAGTGATTGATTTTGGTTCCAGCTGTTTCGAGCACGAGAAGGTGTACACTTATATCCAATCCCGATTCTATCGGTCGCCCGAAGTCATTCTCGGAATGTCTTACGGCATGCCCATCGACATGTGGAGCGTCGGCTGCATCCTGGCAGAGCTTTACACCGGTTATCCAATCTTCCCAGGAGAAAACGAGCAGGAGCAACTTGCCTGCATTATGGAAGTCTTTGGTCCTCCAGAAAAGCATCTCATTGAGAAGAGTAGCCGGAAGAAGCTCTTCTTTGATTCGATGGGGAAACCTCGCTTGACAGTATCTTCTAAGGGAAAGAGAAGGCGGCCGAGCTCCAAGGATTTACGACAAGTCTTGAGATGTGATGACGAAGCATTCCTAGACTTCATAACTAAGTGTTTGAAGTGGGATCCGACACGACGAATGACACCTCACGAGGCGAACAAGCATGAATTTATTACTGGGATCAAAATGAGCTCGAGTGCTGTCAGGAGGAACACCCAATCCGCTGTGAACTCACCAGTCAAGAGAGGAAACTCTCTGACCACCACCGGAGGGGGCGTCAGACCGCTGCCCCAACCTCCAACTACCTTGAAGGCGCCAGTCTCGGGTCGTCAGGAGACCTCTCCAAACAAGGGAGGCCCGCGACGCCAGTCAACCATGACTGGGAGCTTTCAAGCGACATCACAAGCCAAGCGCGCGTCACATGCGGCGATGACCTCGTCGGCGTCTAATCCGAACCTGGCAAGATTGACTGTCGGCCAAAGGAGCCTGAGTAATAGATCTGATTTAGCTGCAGCTGCGGCGGCGGCCAGTCTAGTCAAGTGATGATGGGATTTTGAGTGGGTATGCTGGGACTACCTAACTTGCTGTTGCTGATGGATGTTGCCTCTTTTCTAGATTATGTGGTGCGTTCGAGACAGGGAGACGTGGATGGAAGACGAATTTCTTACTATCGTTAATGAACATATAAAAGCTTTCAGCATAGCCCAAGCATTGGGGACGCACCTGGACCGGCCACAGGATGACGATGGGGTCCGGACATTTGGCCCATGGCATAGCCATGAGTTGGGATGGCTTGAGCGGTGCACTTGCTGCGTCTTTAATATTGTATACCACGAATGAATCGAAGATTATTGGGGCCGCTGGGTCTCCTGGCAGTCTTTTGCCGCATCGCCAGCCACTTCATGTCGTTCAGGACCTCCGATCGCTTGCTGTACGTAGCTAGCCAGGGCCCAACTTCTGCACGTTGCTCACTTACTTACACATCCGGAATGGGGTCCTCTCGATCTGGGGGCATCGCACAGAGTAAGTGCCGTCGGCTCGAAAGCCCGGATGCAAGACGGCGAGAAGCTGGTTGGTGGTTGGTTCGGCGCGGAAACACGGTGGTGGCAGCAACTAAACTTGACCATGACAGAAAATTGCAAAGGCTCCCTCTCCCTCCCTTGGCTGCAAGTATTTGATTGAATGTGTTTTTGATATTGCAAAGCTTTACCGAACGGGCAGGAACAAACGCGGAAACAAAAGACCCCGTATCACCCCCCTTACGCTGATTGCCGCTCCGTTCAAAGTAGACAAGCACAGATGGCAGAACGCAGCGCACAAAACGCACAAAGGAAATGAGAAATAAAAACTCGTGCAAACGCAGACGCTTTTGCTCGCCTTCACTGTATGTACCATGCCATATCCCCATTGGAGGTGTCATTATTGGATTTGTGGATCTGCAGGACACAGACCATTGTTGAGTTGATTCATAGCTTGGATGTGTATGTCATGGGCTGGAGGATGGCGGTTGCGAATGGAAGAGTAGTCCCCGGGGTGTAAGTTTGTCGCTCTCAAGAGTACCCGACTCGCTCGTCAATCACAGGCTTCTCTTCCAATCTCCTTTTCCACCGTCCCCTGCTCTTCCCCGGTCGTCGCCGCTCAGCAGCATTCGGCAAAGCACTCGCAGCAGTCCGCGCAGCATTCACATCCCTCTTCGCAAACAAAGCAGCAGCATAGGGCAGCGAGACTATCAGACAATGTTAGCCGCTATGTATCCTTTATGCGCCTATTTCCTAAGGCCCCAAGTGGTACGATGCTTCTTACCAAGCGCCCAAGCATCCACGGTCTTGTCCCCGAGGCGCCGGTTGTGGTGGAGGATAGTTTTGAGGCTGTTGGTATGGCATACCCCCTTGCGGTGGTGGGTAGTAGCCTTGTGGAGGACCTTGAGGCGGGTAACCTCCTCCGTAGCTATTGAAGGACATGAATTAGTGGACATCGCCAAAAAAAAAAGTGATGGCGAGAGAGATGCGGTGACAACGTGGTAACAGGGCCAGCGCAGGGAACAGAAAATGTATGCGCTCAGGTGATTGTGTGCTCTTTTCTGAACTTGCGAGCAAGTCTCATGAGGTAAAGGGCAAGATACAGAGGAGGCAGGCGGCATTAAGAGAGGACTCGGAATCAGGACAACTCACCTTTGCGGAGGGTACTGAGGACCACCTTGGTAGTATTGTTGGCTCGACATTGCAGCGGCGATGTGGGATGTAGAGTCGGTTATCAATGAAGGTCAAAAGAGAGCGTGGGTTGATGAGCTTGTGATGATTGCGAGAATTGGGAGGTGATCGCAATGGATGAATGAATGTAATGCGAGTTATCAAGGTGGAGGAAGAAAGAAGAGAGATTTAGAGGCCAAAGAGGGTCTGGTGCCGACAGCCGCACTCAGTGCCTAACAGGTGGGCGGCGATTTGCTTGACAAAAAGCTTAGATGGTGGCACCAGGTGGTGGTTCCCAGCCCAGAAAGCGGAGCCCAGAGAAGATACTTGGGGGTGACCAGCAGGCCTGGCTGCGGGATGTGGTGACCCTGGGGGTGGTTGGCACTGAATTAATAAGGGGGTTGGTGACTTTTCAGGTGGTTGTCACAGAGCTTGTTTGAGAGTTGCGATTGTGAGACGAGAATATAAACGGCCTACCCATGGCACATCCTCCTGCGGTGCCTTCTGATATACTGGACACTGTGGACAGAGTCACAAGTTCTTTGGGCAAAGGATTTATTCGCCTCTCTAGCAAAGATTGCGCGTTGGATTGAGTTTCTCTTCCCTGATTCCAACTGCCTTATTGCGCAAACCCTGCGGGCGCAGCTGAAACACCACCCTCTGACTACTATTGGCAACGGCTTCTCTCCGGGGACATCGTTCTACAGTACTCGCGCATACGATGTACGAGGCCACCCCTGTGGCCCTTCACGTTCCCGTCGGCTAATTGCTCAGCCACACCCAGAGACCAAATGTGCAGCTGAAATTCGGCAAGGAGACGCACAACTGAGTACGTGTACCGAGTACTGAGTCCAGCCACTCAGTTGCCACACCTGAACCTCATTCAGGACGTGGCACATGTCCTATGCGATTGGCCCACGCCAGCTGATGGAACCGTGAGTCTATTGTGCCTCGAACCATCTACCGCGAGCGATGTCGCAAGGAAAAGCATGTGTTTGCGAAAGAAAGAAAAAGATGAAGAGTTGCACACCTACACAGAGATACACAAGGTCAGGTGGGCTGCCAAAGGTCTTGTTCAAATCATCTAGACGACCTATTTTTGGTGCACCAAGAAGACTTCAATCTGTGAATCTGTGTTCCCATGCTTCGGTTCCTTGTGGAGACAAAGATCGAGCTTTTAATGTCGACCTTCCGAGGAGCGCACTCTATGACATCTCCCGGATGCATACTATTGCTTGGCCTTGAGCGGCTCGGTAGAGCTTGGGGGAATGTTGGTAACCCGCGCTGTTGACGAAAATGTTCGACTTGCCCAAGCTCGACTCGATCGAGGCGAAGGTCTCTCTAATTGCGGTCTGTTTCGTGGTGTCGACGACAAACACGTGAATGTTGGAGGACTGCCATTCTTCCTCTTGCTCAACCTCGGACTTCACGATTTGTAAGTTCTCACGGTTGACATCTATCATTGCTATGTCTTGGGCTCCATCCAGCACGAGCGAATGCCATACAAGTCACCTTGCCAATACGCGACCTGCTGCGGCAGTGACAATGGTCACTTTTCTAGCCGTTAACAGTTCTGGTCTGTTTGGTGATATGGCTGTAAGCATTCCCATGGAACGTTCTTATGAAGGGGGATAAGTTTTGCGATTACGAAGTCCAACGTGGCACCGTTCTCTCTGACAGCGAGAATACTGTGTCAGAGAACAATGGCGTTCGAAGCCTTCTAAGGTAAACGTGGCGCCGAGGTATGTCAAGACACAGACCGTCGAGGTTAGGAGTATCGTATCAAACGCTCCAACCAGGTTGTCGAAGAACGTGGTATCCCGCAACCCCAACTTCTGCCCTGGCCGAGATACCACATCGAGCCTCAACTTTTCTTGACTTCTATCTCCGGCCTCATAAAATGCCGTCCGCTCCCGGCATTCTGATCACCGCCGCAGTCTCCAAACACAATCTAAGAAGAGGAATAAGAGCTATGTGAGTCGTAACAAGAGTGTTTGCCTCTACCAGATTCACAAGTATCTCAAACGTCAAGACTGCAGTTTTCTAACCAAGGAAAAGGGCTGAAATGGAACAGGTATGTTCGTAAATCTGGCCGTCATGCACCCACAATCATAATCATCAAACATTCAAGTGCTTTCCGTTCACCAACTAAATGGAAAACACCACACAGCTTTCACTTCGTGGGCTTTATGCCCTAGTCACTGGCGGCAACCAAGGCATAGGGCTCGCTTTAGTCACTGGCCTTGCTCGAGCTGGAGCGAATGTCGCGGTCTTTGACATCTCTTCACCTTCGACTGAATTTGAAAACATCGCAAGCTCCTACGGCATTCGCACCGCGTATCGGAAGGTTGACGTGTCGTGTGTGGCATCCCTTAAACAGGCGTTTGAAGATACACTTGAGCCGTTCTGCGGTGACAGTGGTCTAGACATCTGTATCGCAGCTGCAGGGATCAACCAAGTCAAGGACTTTCTCGCCACCGAAGAAACCGATTTTGATAAGCTAGTGAAGGTCAACGTCAAAGGGGTATATTTCACCTGCCAACTTGCCGCGAAAACAATGATAGGATCTAGGCCAGATCGTGGCGAGACCACGGACATGTTGAGCAATGGGTGCGGAAAGAGCAAGAGCAAAAGCATCATTGTCATTGCTAGCACAACATCTTACGTGGCGGTTCGAACCCACAATTCAAGCGCATACGCCGTGACCAAGTCGGCCGTTCGGGGAATGGTACCTGAAATAGCAAAAGAACTGGGACCGCGTGGGATCAGAGTCAACTCGATCAGCCCTGGCTACACCTTGACAAGTATGACAGAGGGATATCCGGAGATCATAAAGCAATGGCAAAACGACACCATGCTGGGATTCATTGGCATGCCGGAGGATTATGTTGGTATCTCACTCTATCTGGCGAGCAACGCAAGCAGATATGTGACCGGGCAGGATTTCCTGATTGATGGGGGCTCTACCAAATGGTAAGGCGTGGTCAGCCGAGCCGATATCGACGGGGAGAAGATGATCAAACGTGTTTATATCTGGCAGATGGGGTAGAAAGTCGTTGTTATAAGAGACAGCAAGAAGAAAAGAGCAGGTCATGTCATACCATATACCAAGACGATTACATTCTTGTGGATTGACATGCCGTCGACTGTGGGATATAGCAATGGACCTACTTTGCCTACCTTGACGACACGATAGGCGACAGTTACCCCTGTTACTTACGATACACGGGAACTGTGGTGAGAATATGATCATGAAGAAGACAAGGTCCTGTTCCCGTCGCCTCCGTCGGTGTCTAATATTTCCTGCTGCTAGGTTAGGTGGGTGTTGACTGCGAGGTATTGCTTGCCTCATCCATCCATGGGGTTATTCCCCGTCCTTACCTCCACAACATGGAGGATTCCAAGTCCGGGTCTAAACATCCAATCTATCCACCTTTCCATCCATTGGGGA